>WYDF02031163.1:0-12808 GCA_009867245.2 Adranes taylori
TCGATCCCTTTTAGATAGTTGGGTGGGTTTAATGAGTAAATGGATTTTCTTATCAAGTAAGAACTGACTCTGCTATCTTGTCACGTACAAAATTAACCCTGACAATAATCTGGTATAATACCTTCAACCATCAGAAATTTTATTGTATTTTATTGACTCATTATTATTCTTTCATGTCTCTCCTGTATTTTTACATCCAATAATGTTTGTTCTACTTCTATCTCACAATTCATACCTTTCCGTAGTAGCAATCATACATTGATCATCCACATCTCTCATAGATCCTTCTTCTAACCCTGACTTATTCGTTACTTTCTTTCGCCTTACGATTGATGGGGATTCCACTGGCAATTTATATTTGCGTTACAAGAGACGCATCCTGTTTCATGTTTCATGTTTTGACTTGCTGAGGCCAGTATTCTGCCTTTTGGCCGCTTCTTCTGAGTTGTTGATGGCTATTTATTTATGGGCTGATTAGTGCGT
This sequence comes from Adranes taylori, assembly GCA_009867245.2. NCBI lineage: Eukaryota > Metazoa > Arthropoda > Insecta > Coleoptera > Staphylinidae > Adranes > Adranes taylori. The sequence continues at coordinate 484 of WYDF02031163.1, forward strand.
ACTTGGGGCGCTTGTATTTGTAGTTGCCATCTGTTTCTTAGTCCACGGATTTTCTGAAGAGTGGGTTAGAAAGGTTTTTGTACTTTTCAAAAGTTTTCCTGTTGAATGTGTTTATTGTGTCCAATGTTTTATTTAGTTCCAAGTCTTTGCGAATTGACTTGTTACTGACGAAGCACGAGACGCCAGTTAACATCCGTAGAATTTTGTTTGCGTGCCTTTCCAGTTTGTTTAGGTGAGTCTTTTTCTACTTCTTCTATTCTGACGTATATAGTGCCGCTGCCGCGTGTAGTCGGTATGATCTTTCCATATCAGCTTCTGGTGTAGGATGACTCCATCTTCTGGTCTAGGAGTTACTTGATTATTGCTCTGGTTTGCGGACTGCGTCTCTTAGATATTATTATTGCTTGCGTTTTCTTCGCGTTGATCTGAATTCTCCATTTTGAGAACCAATCTTCAAGGTTGCTCAAGGCATTTTGCAATCTTATACGGACCATTGATTTGCACTTGAAAAATCACAGCTTCGTCATATAACGAAATTTCGACGTTATGTGGCTTTGGTTAGTCGGATATATAAATGTTGAAGAGAGATGGTGCTAGGAGACATCCTTGCGGTACTCCTGATTCGATTCGTCTGACTGATGATTTAGAGTCTCCCACTCGTGCTCTGAAGTATCTGCCTTGCAAATAAGATGCCGTGACTTTAATCAGAGGAGTGCTCTACTTGGTATTGATCATTTTATGGAGTAGTCTCCATGCCAGACTTTGTCGAATACTTTGACTACGTCCAGGCCGTGGATTGTTTTTTGTCGAAGCCTTTGGTTGTTTGTTCTACTTTTTGAAAAACTTGGTCGCTTGTGGAGTGTTCTTTCTTTCTTAAAGGCAAACTATTCGTCTTGTATAATGTGTTCTATTCGGATTCAGTCTCGAGTTGTTCTAACAGAATGGTTTCAAGTATCTTGCCCATTTTATTTAGCATGCTAAGTAGCCTGTAATCTTGAGGACACCAAGACATTTGTTCTTTTGGGATAAATATCATGTCTGCCTTAAGGAAATACTGAAGCTCAATTGGTCAGTACAAGATGCTGGCTAATGTTCTGACAATGGTTGATGGAAGGTTTCTCAACGCAGCGTTGTTTATTGAAGCTAGGCCTGGAGCTTTTTTAACTGGCATCTGGTTGATAATGGATTCAATCCTTCTCACGATCACTTGTTCCACTCGGTCCGGGTTTACCGCCTCAAAAAACTCTTTTCTGTCTGGCAAATAAATTCAACGTCGCCTTCGTTTTGGTTTGGAGTACATTCTAGTTCTATATTGTCAGCAGAAGCTGCCGCTTTGGTTTCGTTATCATATCATATCTGACTGTGCCTTTTCTGATTGTTCCTTTTTGGTAACTTCTGATTGCTCCTTCTCAGCGTCCTTGCCATTTTTCATAGAGCATTATCAACTGTGTTAAGTTCAGACAGTGTTTTGTCCCATTTTTGATTTTCAAATTCTTGCAAGGCGAACTTAACTTCTGTAGATAGATTCTTAAAGCTTGTTTGTCTATGGGATCTAATGATTGCTCGGCAGCGTTCTGTGATTAAGTTCTGGAGATTTTAAGGTATTTTAAGGATATTTACTTGGCGGGCTGAATTGATTACCGATTGTAGGTGTTGAATTGAGATTTAAAGGTCACTTTTGATTATTAGAGGTAGATCTTGTTTTCCTGCTGAGAGTGTTGGTTTTGAAAGTGTTCCAGTTTATTCTAGAAAGAGTAAAGATGTCTTCGCTGTTGTTTGGCGTGCCAAATTATAAAACCTGGAAATTGTGATCTGGAAATTGTAATCCAAATTCCAATTGGGAAATCAACCTGGGAATTGTGATCCATTGTGATCCAAATTCTGAATTGTGATCAGAGCTAAGTTCTTGAACTGATGTAATGCTAAAATTAAGTGTAATATTTTGCAGCAGTGCAATATCAAAAACATCCGGCCTGTAAATAGTGTTGAAGTAAGTCGAATTTTGAGGGCTGATTATCGCTGCGGTTTTCTGAACAATTATGTAGTTTTTGCCCGTTGGTATTGGTAGTTTTGCTGTTCCATGCTTGATGTTCACAGTTCAAGTCCATGGTAGGTTTATTTTTAAACACTTTACTACATTCAGCCGATCTTTCTTATATGTTGTGTTATTTGGTACTTGGAGACGGGCACTTAGTTTCAGGTGCGTTTCATTGAGTAGCATACTATCAATTTTAAATCAGATTATAAATTCTATGAGTTCATATTCCTTTTCTATAATGCCATTTGCATTTCAGAAGAATAACGTAAAATGGCTAGTTTTCCTAGTTTTGTAATTTATGGTTTAGTGAGCCTGCAATGGTTCTGTTTCTAACTTTTGATGATTGACTCCAATGCATCATAAGTTTGTTTGGTATAAAACGTAATATTTGCGGCTTATAATAGACATAATGTACTAGAATATAGAAAATAAAAAAACTCACGATTTTAGGCGTTGTGTCGACGTCTCTTTGGACCAGCCATGCTCTGTTTCAGGCTTTTCCGTGCATGTGCTCTTCTGTGATCATCTCGGTGGTGTAACTTCCAGCAATAGTCCGCCATCATTGTAGTATTCCATCTTCCTTGGCAACGCTTTTACATTCATTTCTTTAATGTCCTGATGTAATCTCTCACCCACCTCTTCACTAACAGCACCCAGATTATCACGAAAGTAGTCCAAATGTGAATGTAAGAAATGAACCTTCAAACTCATGGAACAGCCTGTATTTTGGTACTTCTGCAACATAGTCTCAACCATAGACTTGAAATTTTGATCCTTTTTGTTGCCCATAAACTTAGTTATTACGTTTTTAAAGGCAACCATCTTTTGGTAAGTCTTTCAGAAATTGCTTCACCAAGACTAAATTAATAAGTAGCGGTGAAAGGAGACCTTTCGTCGACTCGATGAGAGGTTTTTGGAGCACATTTTCTACTCCAGATTCCAATGACGCCCGTTGTGCCCAATCTTTCTGTTTCCAATGATTTTTCCCTGTCTCTGTTATCCCACTCACAAAGAGAAACTATGTGTACCCTTCTCGCTGTCCAAGGAGCATCAATATTACTTTGAGATAACCACACATGATCCACTTATGATCGTCGTACTTAATTTTCTGAAGAACAAATTGCAAATTGTCATACAGTTCTTGTAGGTGTACAGAATGTCCTATGGATATTGAAGCATACCTGTTTCCGTTGTGTAGCATGACAACTTTCAAAGCTTCGTTTCGACGAATCGATTAATAGTTTCCAATTAGTGCTTTCGTATGGAATGTTGAATGTCTTAAACAGTCCAAACACATCATTGCAGAATACTAAGTCTCCTTCTTAGGTAAAGTATGGAATAAAATCTTTTTCTCTGTACCTGAATCAGTTGCGAGCAAAGCGGTGAACCAAGCAATTCTGAATTCTCTTTGGTCAGATGTAAGTTGCAAATCAAATCAGCTGAGTTCAGATTGTGTAGATGGTTGTGAGCAGAATTGCCAGGTGAGTACTCCACTTCGTTTTGTTTGGTTTCTTCACTTGATTCAATTTCTGAACCATCTACTTCAGGTAAATGTTCTGGTTGCATAGGCGCTGGGACATCTGTACCATGAGGGACTGACGTAAAGCTGATGACAGTTTTGGATAGGCAATCTTCTTTTTATTCTTCACATTGAAACCGTGAACACCGGTTGAACCAAAGTAACAATCATCACTATGATGTTGTGGCTCTCGCTAGACCATCGGAAGGCAAAATCTGAAACAATGTTGTTGACCCTTTGACCACCGTCTCTTCAACTCATGTATAGCAAACATAGTGGGGTGCCCAAGTTTTGTCATGATCTCCTACTTTTACACCGAAATACGCGGAATAAACTTGCCGTACGAACGATTTGAAACCATTTTCAAAGCTTGGAATCCACATAGGAATCTATCATCAAAACTTGAAACACATACAACCGAAAAAATGTCTGTGTTATTAATTAAAGCATTGTAGTTAGTGAAAGCTGATGCTATTTGCTCTGAGAATTTTAGGAATACCTGTGTAATGTTTAGGTTTATTTCATTGACATATATTTTGTTTAATGTATAAAATTGTTGTAGACAAGTGACCAAAAATTGGTCACCTGTCTACAACAATTTTATACATTAGATATTACGGGGCCAATACAGTTTGTGAGTTTGTGCTTGTAATCTTGGTTTTGGGTGGGCCTGCAACATCAGGTTTGTTCTTCCTGTTGGAGTTGGCAGCATCGACAAAGTTTTTCTGTGACCTCACTGTTTTACTAACAATAGGCACTTGTTTACGTGGTCGAAATTCGCATCCATCATAATTTGCAATGTGTTTTACTTTGCTCATGGCGATACATCTAGCAGTGATGGTATTGACCTAGTTACGAATCTCTCTTGAGTTGTTCAACTTTGATTTGGAGTCTACAGATAGTCGTTATATTATAAATACTTTTCTTTTCTCTTTCTATTTTAACCAAATGAGGAAAACTATTTCGATAGGACAAAATCCTAAGAAGGTGAGAGTGAGATCTTCTTTGACATATTCTGGATCGACATCATTGGAAATTCTTCGTAAAACTAATTTCAGTAATTTGTCTTCATTTAATTTGTAGATGTGATATTCCACTTTGTTTTGATCGAAGCATTTGGTGATACCTCGGTAGCCGTCAGTACTTTCAGACTGGATTCGAAGACGCATCCTATTGTTAAAACTACGTTTAAAGCTACAAAAATTGCGTTTCATAAATCAAAAAATAGAATACCAAATAATTGATAGATGCCAATTAAAATCAGGTGTACCTCATTACATCATATTTGTTCCAAGTTGAAATATAAGTTAGGCTCTGAAAATCGAGTAACCTTGCATTTTATCAATTCTTTTCTTTTTCTTATCAACCGGCTGCGTTAGTTTAATCTTGCCTTCTCTAGTTTCTACAAATTTTATATATCTCTTTTCAGTTCACGTCTTTAGTTATCGCCTTTTTCCTACACTTCACTGCTCACTCATCATACATTCTTCTTGTTTTCAATACTTCTTGCGCGTTACAGTGGAGTATGGAGTACGCGCTTCACTGATAATATTTTTCCAGTGTTGTGCAATGTATTTGTTTCAATTAGATGCTTATAAATTTATTTCAATAAGTAGTAGTTCATATCTCACAAACGTGGAGAATGGGAAAAATTATTTCATTTAAACTTCCTACAGATATTTTCTTTTCTCAAATAAATATGAATATAAGTGGAAGTTATCGCAACCTGGATCAATACTAAAAGACTTCCAATTTCTTGAAGAGAATTTGATCAATAGAAAAAAATACAATGTACTTTATTGTATCATGGATGTAGGCAAATGAGGGGGGTTTAGAGAAGTTTGAATCCAGTTTTAGTCTTGTAAAACACCACACCCCATCCCTCTTCTCCCTACGTGGCACTTTTGGGTTTTCTGTCAACAACAAAAACAAGAGATGACTCAAGTGAAGAAAATATTTTGTGTCCGTCTGCTAACATTCCCATCCACTTGCATTGTCCAAGTACTGAGAATCGTTCACTTCTAAGAGCGAGAAAACTTCAAATGGCAATGTTGGTTTTGTAGTATATACAAAAAGTGTTTAAACATATTTGTATACCAGGCAAATATTTGAAGTTTCCTACTTCCGATAAACGAAATTTGATTTTCGAAAGTAGTTCTTCTCAATTTTAGACTCGGGGTGTGCGAGTGAGCGGCGTTGATATAGTTTATTTTTTCACCCTGCGTCGCTCTAGTTCACATTCTTGCCGGCACCATGAGCAGCAAGTTAGTTTCAGCTTTAGTTTTAGCTTTAGCTTTAGTAGATGATTTTCAGAGATATTTTTAATGCGTGCGTCATAAGACTTATCAATCTATAATCACTACACGGGTTCACGTTTGTTTTCTTTGGTAACGAAATAATTGTGGATTTAAGCCATTATTCGAGGTAGTCTTCGGTTCTGCAGATTCGATTGAATACAGTTTCAAGGATCTTTAAATTGTTTTCATCGATAAGCTTTAGAATTTCTCTTGGCAAATTATCAGGACCAGAAGCTTTATTGCTTTTTGTCATATTTATTGCTCTTCGAATTTCCTCTTTAGTAATTGGGAGAATGTCTTCATCTGGTATATTTGCTTATGGAGGATTCTGACTTCGTTGGACCCAAATAGTTCTGATATAGTACTTTCCCATAATCTTTTTCTCTTCTCGGATTCAACTATAATCTTGTTTTGGTGGCCAATTATATAATAGGGGATCGATGTTTTGAAGGTTCCTGATATTTCTTTCACTTTTTTATGAAGATTCAAGTCATCATGAAGGTGTTGTAAAGATTCTAATTCGCTACAATTTTCTTTTGTCTTCTTGCATTTTGACCTGATTTCTTGGAGCAATCCGTTGTATTTAGCCTGGCTCCTGTTATGATGTTCTCTTCTTCATACCATTAGAATGATGATTTCTGGAGGCATCCATTTTTATTGTTTTTCTCTTTGGTGATTGTTTTTCTCTCTCCCAGAATATTCATTGACATATCACTTAAAATGGTTTTTATGTGGTACCTCAACTCATCAACGTTATCGTCAGAAGCATTTATTGATCTCATTTTATTATTAATTTCAATAGACAGCTGATTTAATGTTGTTATCCTTGAGCCTTTCTATGCTGATTCAGAGAATTTTGGTAGTTTTTGGGTGAGAGTTTGGGTGAGAATTTGGGTACTTTAATTTTATTTTACAAGCTAATAGATTGTGGTCTGATGGTATATTTGCTCCTGGATAAGTAGAAACATTGCGTATTGAATTATATTGAATTACCGAAACGGCTATTAATGAGGATGTAGTGAATTTGACGCCCCTGAACATTTGTTCGTCTGTCTGGTAGAAATTTCAGGTGTAAGGTTTCTGGCAGGTAGTTTATACCAGATATTGGTAATTTTAAGACTATTTTCTTGACAGAATTGAAGTAGTCTATCTGCTCTGTCATCCCTTACATCCAAACCAAATTGTTTACATCCTACTATAATTGGCACTGTAGCCATTATCACCCAATATGATGTTAACCTCGTGTGGTTTTGTGAGTTTAATGATGTATCTCAATTCATCATAAAAAGCTTCTATTTCCTTGTAGTCTATTTCTGGTATAGGAGGGTAGAACTAGATTATATTCAAGTTGACTAGTTTGGCATTGAGTTTGAAAAGCAGAAATTTGTCTGAAAATTCAATGAACTCACTCACATACTGTCTATATTGTCTAATTATTTTGGGGATGATAATACCGACACCTTTTCTATGATTTGTAATGTTATTGCTTCAGTGGAAAATTTCGGAGCCATTAGTTTGAGCCTTCCCAGAGTTGGGCCATCATGTCTCAATTATTCCAAGAACGTTTATTTTCAGTGGCTGCATCTCCTGGAAGGTATCCGCTAGCTTTCCAGATTCAAATAAGCTTCGTACTTTCCAAGTTGTTATATTTAATTTGTTGGTTTTACCTCCAGGGATTCTTAGCACCCTTGTTTTCTGGGGTCAATTTTCTGGGGTCTAAATACTTCATTGGTTTCCCGTTGTCTTATGAAGAGTTTAGACCTTTCCATCTCGATTCAGCTGCTCTTGACATAGAGAAGAGACGCTGTATCTAGCATCCAAATGTTGGTAGCAGACGTTACGTTACACTAATGACGCTACAGTCCAACAACGCTTTTGTTGTTACAGTCCCATTTAAAAATGAAATACAAATAGAAGTAATATCAATGAAATTAAAAGAATTTCTCGATGTGGACCAAACACTAATTGATGACTAAATCCTTAAATTAAAATGCGATATATTCTTGAAATCACGAGCTTCAACTTTTTCAAGAAAATTTTCCTCATTTGTGGAGATTGGCGTAATTCAATATTTCTGGGAGCGGCCAAGCGTAACTAGAGAAAATTAAAACACGAATATGTGTTTTTCTAGGGTGAGCCATGGATATTCTGGGGTGGGTCTTCGCCCGCTCTTGACTCTGACTGACTCTTGGTAAAATTCTAACATTGCGCTTCGCACACCTTCGAATGGATAACTTAACCTAACCTAATTAACCAATCTTTATTTATCTAAATAATAATTATTTACAATAATTATCAAATGTTCGATTTAAATGCATTAGCCTAACGTATTTCCCTCGCTGAAAGGGTTCTATATAAATAGTATAACATATAAGCTGTAAAACAGATAACATGTACTTAACATGTAGTAATAGTTTCTAAATAATTGTGTAAATAATGCTCGACCCACTTCCTAATGCGTTTAATATATTCTAACACAGGCGTTACTCTATATGCGCTCGCTCAACACCGTACGCCCTAGTAGCAACAAGATATAAAGAGTTAAGTTTAATTCTGAAATAATCCTAATTTATCCTAACGCTAATCTTTCATTTGGTATCAATCTTGAAGTGCACATTCAATTAAAAGTTGGAGATTTTGGTCCCCCAAATTTGGCATACGACCAAAGTAATTTTTGGAATTTATTTTGTGGAGAAAAATATCCACATTTGTGGAGATGTGTGGCGTCTTTGACAACTTTTTTTTTGATCCACTTTCCTTGCGATTCTACATATGTTAGTATGAAAATTAGCGTAACTACACATTTTTTTTTGAGAAGGGCCCAGCATAACTAGAGAAAATGCGTAAAACTAATGCATTTATTATGCATTTAATATATTCTAACTCGGGCGTTACTCTATACGCGCTCGCTCAACACAGTATGCCCTAGTAGTAACAACCTAGAAATAGTTAAGCCTAATTCTGAAGTAATCCTACTCTCCTAATTTAACTTAACGTAAATCTTTCATTTGATATCAATCTTTAAGTGCTCACTCAATTAAAACTTGGAGATTTTGGTCCCCCAAATTTGGCATACGACCAAAGTAATTTTTGGAATTTACATTGTGAAGAAAAATTTCCACGTTTGTGGAGGTGTGCCGCATCTTTCACAACATTTTTTTGATCAACTTTCCTTGCGATTCTACATATCTTACAATGAACATTGGCGTAACTAGACATTTTTTTGGGAGGGGCCAAGCGTAAGTAGAGGAAATATGTGAAACTAGAGGAAGTAAAAACACGAATAGTGTTTTTCCAGGGGTGCGCCATGGACATTCTGGGATGGGCCAGGCACACCCTGCCTCCCCCCTCTAGTTACGCCCCTGACAAAGCATCGCTTCTGTTTAACAGATGACCATTTGACAACATGTTTGCGAGTAGCGAGTAGCATTTTTGCGAAAGTATAAAGTAGCTAGGAACCAAATTATAATAAACTTGCTGAAAATATGCAATGTCATGTTTCCAGCAACATTAATGAGTAGTTAATATTTACGAATTGTAAAGCAAAAAACAAGCATATTGCTTGTGTTAATAAAACTAAAATAAAAGAACATCTAGTTGTATTTACATACTATTTTTATGTTTGTGTGAAGTCAAGGGCGCCCACCTGATTGATTTAAAGGGTGGAGGGGGGGGGTCAGTTGGCGAATCTAGAATGCTTTAGCGGAGTACCAGCCCCCCTCCCCCCATAAATTACTACATTTAATGTAGGTAAACCGCCACGAAAAATTTGAAAAACAGTAAAATTTTGGCCACCTATGCATAGTTTTCTCTTGAAAGCTTCCACGTACAGATCATGTATTTATACATATTTAAAATTTATGTATTTAATTTAATTTATTTTATTCTTGCTTTATAAAGATTTTCAGATTGATATTGACAACATTGTAAAACAAGCAGAAACAGCAAACCACTTCATTTTACGTGCTCTCGTCGTGGCGCCGTCAGTCGTCGGACGCCATGAACGACGTCGGGCGTCGTTTGTTTGTTGTCTACTCATCGAACTGCAAGCGTATATACATACATACCTACATATAGCTATACATATTGATACCATTCGTACGTCTGAAACGTCCATACACATATATTACGTCACAGAACCGGCGCATCTCTCTGTTAATAGCGTCACTATACTGCTAGTCTGCCAAGCCGGCATCGCGTATTTATGTGGTTGTGTACGCGTCTGTCAATCAGGCATCGCGAATGAACTAAAGAAATAAATTTCTTCCGATGACTTTTTTTTAAATTATTTTCCAATTATATTAATATTAGGGTCAGAATTTTCCGAAATTGTGAATATATTCCAAACTTCTTAAGCAAAGTAATTAAATATTAGTAGTGACTGTGAAAATTATATTGAATTATTACGTTAAAAAAATAATCCTACTTAACTTAAAAGCGCTAACTCTTCCTTAAGTGTAATTTATTTTCTTTTAATAAGTTAATAATATAAAAATTAGCCGTCATACATTTTATGTGGATATTAAGAATTTGAGTTTCTAGAAATAAAAGAAATTAGTAGATCATTCCTTTTAGTTTTTTATAAATAAAAATTAAAAGAAGTACATTGTCTTATACGTGACCTGAGAAATTTTGAGTTTATATAATGATTGGTTAATCGTTTCTATAAAAGTGACGGAAACTAATTGTGCAAATTTATTTCTTGTTAGTGATAAGTTCCCTAAAACCCTTTATGGATAATTTTGGAAATTTGTGAAAAAAAGCAAACGGATTTATTGGAGAAGAGTTTTCAGGTATTGTAAATATTAAATTTGTTGTATTTTGATAATCAAATACAAATTTTAATTTTGTTTGAGATTTCTTGAGATTTTCTCAGATGTATATGTTCTGAGATTCCGTGATATCAGAAATATTAATTTACTTTTTTTATTATCTAACCCAGCGCTGGACTGGTCGCAAATTTGCTAGCCGGGAAATTTTGAATGGGTCACGCAGCGATTCCAGTTTTGGCCATTCCACCGGGAAATTCCCGGTAGGTTCGACGAACTAGTCCGGCACTGATTTAGTCTCGCGGTAAACTCGAATAGAATCATTCCAACGTTTCTATATAGTAAAATTAGGATTTGGAATATATATCAATTAGTGATGGGTCCCTCATTTATGAGGTACCTCCTTTGAGACCTCACTGTCATGAAATGAGGTAGATACTCTATTTTTCAAATACGAAGCGAATCATTATTTTTGAGTTCTTGCTCTATTTTCAACAGAGGAGTTCCTCTTTTTTTTAAGAGGAGTTTCACTTTTGCTCCAAAGAAGAATTCCTATATAATTTTGTTTGTAGACCGTGTCAAAATCACACTTAGGACATTTAAACGGCTTATCGTTTGAATGATTACTGCATGTGTTGCGTTAAATAATATCTACGCGGCGTAAAATATTCTCAAACTGTAGTTATTTGGATTCTCAGGAAAAGTGAACAACCAGCAAACTTTTATGTGCTGTCGCAAAATCGCAATCCGAACATTTGAACGGCTTTTCCCCGGACTTTACGTTCGTGTATACCAGTAATTAATTGACTATTGCATACAGTTTTATAATCACATACTGTGCATATAAGCGATTTTTTACGATCAATTTTCGATTTACAAACAGGATCTAGGAGTATTGGCTCCATAGCGATAGTTCCTAAAGTAACTAAAGCAATATTGTATCCGTTATCTACATAAATTTTGTCAGGCATTTTATTCATTTTTTTAATATGAAGAATTTCAGTATACTATGCGAGGAGTTACTTTATAACTGCCCGTCTATATCGGTTAAGGGGAGTATTGCAATAGCGCAAAATTTCACATGTCTCAATTTCGACAGATCTTCTTTTGAGGTCCCCTGAAGCCATTTTCACAATGTTTAAATGATCTGTGTGTGTGTGTGCCTGTAGGTGTGTGTCTGTGAGTATGATAGCATTTAAAAGGTTCAACCGCTTACAATCAATTATGGCATACGAATTTAGGGCTATCTAAGGACAAACACTGTAGATTTAGGAAAAAATCGACTTAACAGAAAATTTCAGCCACTTCCGGTGACCGAAAGTTTCCTCTTGACGGATTTAAAAAATTAACTAATCGTTTAAGAAAGTTTAACAAAATTTTGCATATGGCTTTAGGCTTAGGTTAAATTTTGTGCATTTTTTTAACGACTTCCGTTCACCGGAAGTGATCGCTTATTATCTTTAAAAGTCTATTCAATTAAGCTATTTTATATGTTTTTGGAATCACTGAATAAGATTTTATGCAAGACTCTTGGTGACTTTTCTCATCATTCATACGCATTTTGTGCAAAATCGATGCCGGAAGGCACGGTATTTTATACGATCATCATCATCTAGCCCCTCTGCGTCATGAGCCGTCTGTATCCAGTTTGTCGTGATTTTCTTTATATCGTCTGCCCAGCGAGTCGGAGGTCTCCCTCTAC
>WYDF02031174.1:0-12808 GCA_009867245.2 Adranes taylori
GGAGTATTCAAACACAGGCTATGATTGTTTCATTCTAACTCTCACACCAAAAATTTGTAATGTGGTGGGCGCCAAACATAGATCGAGACTGGCACCGTGTCATTTCAAGTCGGTTTTTAAATTTCATTTTTTTCCCAAAAGTTATGAAATCTTTGTTATGTTATGAAAATTATGGAAGTTTCATTATTTGACTAATTTTTTCAATAGTTTTGCAAATTTCCCAAAATTTATATAAAACTTCGTAATTTCATATTTTCGTAAAATTTTATTTATTTTTTTCATTCGCCTATAACTACTACCCTTATAAGTTTTTTCAATTTTTTTTTAAATTAAAAATGTAGAGAATTAAATCATATTTCAAATCCCGTAAACATCATATTTTTAATCTTGTCGAGCGAGCTATAATCTTCTCAAGAACTTCCAAAATAATACCCTTCCCGTCACGAAATTTTTTCACGAAAAAATCACGAACAAAAAAAATCACGAAAAAATCGCGAAATTTTTTAAAAATTTTTCAAAATTGAAAAAGTCTAAGGTTTTACCGGCAAATACCCAGTGTTAAAGAATATCCATTTAAATTTAAATGACATTTGTTTTTTGCACAAAATATTGGGTCGGTACATGTTATTGACGTGAATTTTTTTTCTTTCAAAATTGGAGTTTGGTTTTTTTTTTAGAAAAATAATCCTCTCTTTTCAGTGAAAATGCGTATCGAAAATCTTATCCATAATCGCCATATTATGCTCTAACACTTCGAGAAAGCAATAGAGTCATTTCGCGATCTCAACGAACTTTTTGGTGAAAGAATCAATTAAAGCCCAAGAAGGTCAACTCGGGTGATACGAACCTCACAGGTGAAGAAGGAAGAGATCGATAAAATTTCAACAACTAGACACTTTTGGCAGAGCTGTGGAAGAGGAGAAAGTTTGACAACAAGAATGTTGGCTGACAACTACAATGTGGACTAGTCGACATCGTTCGTCGCCTCAAAAAGGTCGGAAAAGTATGAAAATTGGCTAGATGGGTTCCGCATGAACTCTCCGTTCAACAGACAACAACGTCGAACGTATCCGCATTTTCACCGTTTTGCTGCAGCGAAACAAGCAAACTCCGTTCCTGAGCAATCTCGTCACTGGAAATGCATGTAGCTTCTCTTCAAAAACTTTTGCGTTTCGATTGGTATTTCAAGGAATGCAGAAAGGTGTCCATTGTAAGAAGATAATGCGGTTAGGTGTGTTTGGAGGGACAGAAGCGGAATCATCCACTGGGATATCATAACAAAAGGGATTTGTTATTAGTGAAATGACAACGATAAGCGTCAACAGTGGCGGATTCCTAACAAAAAGGGCAAACAGCAATTAAATATCAACAGCGACCTCTATCTGGCTGAATTTGATCAATTCACACTGCAATCGAGACGAAAAGACCGCGTAAAAATAACCATATCATCTTCTACCACGATAATGCGCGTCCACATGTTGAGCATTGTGTCATTAAATTAATTGCCAGAAAGGACTGGGAACTGCTTCCTCATTCGCCATATTCTCCAATAGAAGCACCTACGGACTATCACGATAATTGATCGCTGAACAATTCGCTCGCGAACAAAGTTTACGATGACTTGGATAACTTGGTGGTCGCCAACAAAAAAGTGGATTCTCTAAGAACAGCAACTTCATCGACCGACTGCCAATCAAATGGAAAGCAGTAATTGAAGTAGATGGTGAATATGCTTTGGAATAATCATTTGAAGATGTTTTTGTTAAATGTTGATATTTTTTCTTGTTGAATCAAAGTTGCTTTAAAAATGTCCCATACAGCAATAATTATGTACCGACATAATATATTGTTTAATAGTGGAATAGGAATGCCTCAGTTGAGTACGGAAAAGTTAAAGCAGGATATTTGACGGTCCACAAAGACTTATTAAGGATCCTGCCTTCGTAAATTCGATGAATTAAATTAAACCTGAAAATTTAGGAAATACCTTCCTGAAAACTCAGATTTCAGCAGGATGTTGATAAAGGACCACTACGAAGGAAGATGGGATACGCACATGATGGCAGTTTATATTTCATGGAAAAGAAGCTTCCGAAGTGTTCATAGTTAGTTTCATCGATAACTTTTCCTCTATCTTTATATATAATAATATTTATCTAAAATAGTAATAAAAATTCCGTCTTTAGTATTTCGTCCATGAATATAACTTAAAATAGTATAAAGTATAGTAAAATGTGATATGTAAGTCATTTGAGCTCCTGGACAAAAACTAATGTCATATTTGAATTCAGAGCATCCAATTCATATGAAATCAGCACCAAATACCCCGGTACCAAAAGAACTGTTGGCCTGTCTTATCTATACAAAAGTAATAAACTAGTTGGAATGTACCTGGAAAAGATAATAATCATATCTATTGTAGTAATGCCGGTATTGGAAACGATGGCCATGGTGAACGTGGAAAGATGGTTGTCCTGGAGAAACTAGGGGAAATGTTTTGGTTCTAATAGAAAAAATAGAAAATCCGGAAAATTTTACCATCAATTCAAATGGTGGCAATGGTAGTAAAGGTCAAGATGGTGGAAATGGAAAAGATGGTGAAGATGGAAAAGATATTACGATGGCAGAATTTAACTTACAAAATTCTATTTGAATTTCCGCTCTTTCCACTTCGATAGGTCGCGATTGGCATGGCATAGTATAGCACATGAACTAAACATTCATAATCTCGAAGAAGTCGCAATATTGAAACCAAGTACGGAGTATAGTCGAAGTGTCGCGATTATTGAAAGTGTTCAGGGATGGGTGCTAAGCGACAGAAATCATTCGATTCTTCGGATACCCAAGATCAACTGTTCATGATGTCGTCGCGAAGTATAACGAGTCGGAGACGTCCAACGAACGTTTTGCAACATCGGTGAGGAAAACGCATTCGAATTAGCACGTTGTCAGGTCGCCCGAAATAATCAAACGTGCTGAGGAGCTGATTTTTGAGGATCCAGGGCAGTCGATTAGAAAATTGTCGTCGGTTGTCGGTGTCAGTGAAAAAATATGCGTAGAATCGTCGAGGAGGTCCTACGCGACAAGTCCTATACAATTAAAGTGAGAAAGATCCTTTCCGAAGCTGCCAGGAAAAAGCGAGTTACGACTCGTTACCAAATAATGCTGGCGAACGCTCAGCTTTTTTTCAGGCGAATTTTTTTGTATTGTAGATGCGAAAATCAATCGAAGGAACGATCAATAGCTCGCCCATGATCCTGAAGATGACCCCAATGTTTCCAGAACGAAATATCCGGCAACTGTCCACGTGTTAAGTGTTATGTCCACTGAGGGTGATGTTACGCCACCGCATGCAAAAAGACCGCGCAAAAAGACCCATATCATCTTCCACCACGACAATGCACGTCCACATGTTAAAGGAATGATCGTTGGCTCGCCCCATGATCCTGAAAATGACCCCATTGTTTCCAGAACGAAATTTCCGGCGACTGTTCACGTGTTAAGTGTTGTGTCCAGTGAGGGTGATGTCATGCCACTGTATTTATTTAACAAAGGAGATAATGTCGGAAAAGAAGTTTATTTGCATGTTCTGATAAATGTGGTGAAGCCGTGGATGGAAACTCTATCGGGTGGAAGGCCGTATATTTTCCGGTAGAACGGTGCGCCCGCACACACAAGTCATTTGGTGCAAAACTGGTTGTCGGACAACGTCGACATGTTTTGGTCCAAAGAATATTGGCCTCCCAACAGTCTAGTATGGCCTCCTAACCATAATTGTCACGTATTCTTTTAGGGCGGACGGGTTTCTCTTCGACATGGGTGAGAGGGGATTTTTATATGGGTTAACGTAGCAATCCCCTGCTCACAATTACAGGTGCATGAACTCCTTCGTTATTCTATAATATAGCACTTTAGTTTAGCTACTTCTAGCAAAGTTATTAATTGAATAACTGATGCGGAAAGATCTAATCTACATCCCCACCGCTAGACCCACTTAATTTAGAATAAAGCACTAGGCCGGACCATGGCTAAGGTGGACGTACCGTTTTCTAATTGTTCTTTTTGTGGCTGACTAATTACTGGTAAAATCAATCCTTAACGATAATCATAAGCCTTAATAATTCAGGCAGCAGAAGTTATTATACTTAATTAAATTGTATTGGTCGTTAGAAATCTTTACATGCAATCCAGTGACATGCTCATTAATTTCCATACGTAAAATAAAGTAATCAACGCTTTTAAATGAATAAAATAAATCACCACTTGCAAAAAGTGACTTTATGATTTGTTCAATTACATCAAAGAAATCTGAAACTAGGTACTTACAGATTTTGTCGCCGTACACAAACCATTTATTTATTATTTTAGAGTAACGCACCATTATCTTATTTATTTATATTTATTTTAGCTTTACCTTGATCAACGAACTTGTTACTAATTAAAATCGGCTTTATTCATAAAAATTATATTCAAGTTAATTTATCTGAATTATTCCCAAAAATATTAATGCTAAGTACCGCGCTACATTAGACGAATGCATAATAAAATACTTAATAAATTTATAATCACACTTTTACATTTTTTATTTAATTATTATTGTAATATTATTTTATTCCGGATTATTATTTCGCTACTTAGTTGGGCATTACGACCTCCGGCGGACGCCCAAAATTACTATCCCTTAAATTACACTATATTGAGTAAATGTGGCCTTTTTGACCTAACAAACTATATTAGTGAAAAAATATTGTAAACTTCTCTATTTTTGCAATAAAAATTATGTTTTAAACGGATTTTAGAGCCGCATATTGTATATTACCTATAGCCTATAAAAAATAATTAACGAATTATAGGTAAATGAATTACTTATATAGAAAACCTATAAACCAAGAATTAGAGAAAAGTAATAAGTAGAGTAATAAAATACATATAAATCGTGAAAAAAATTATTAAAATGGCAACGTTGAAATTGATATAGGCTGTATTCAAATAAATTTGTATTTGGGCGTTTGCGGTATGTGAATTTTGTTCTATAGGATTCTTCGTTCACATTACAAACTTTATGCTAGCCTCTTTTTCCGATATTGAAAGTTCTTTTTTTTTTCTTGTTAGAACGATCGCCAGCTTAAAGCTGTGTAACTGTCCAGTAGCAAGCATCCAGGAATCAAGATTTCACGCACAAAAAAAATAAAGAGGAGAAAGATTCTCGATATGTAATGCGAGCGTAATGCTCTGCACGGATCCTTTTTGCTCTAAAACGTTTTCGTCTTGGTGATTTTGGGTTTTATTTATAACGGTTCTTATTATATAGTTTATAAGTGCGCTGGAAATTCGTTTCTTTGCAAATCTAAGATTATTTCTAATAAAATATTTAGTTACGAGCATACTATATTTAATTGTAATAAGTTGGAGCCTTTTGCATATATATGTATCCCATAAATAAAGCAAACATATATCATTAAATATTAAACGTAATTATTTTACACATTCATGGCGTGAGCTAACCTACAAAATTTCACGTAATCTTGTTTTACTGAAAATCGTGTTTTTGTGGTTTTTTAAGGCAATAAATACTGTTTTTAGTAAATTTATTTTATTTTTGAGCATTTGAATGTGACCCACGACGTCGTCTGTAATAATGTTGACTTATAGCCGCCGTAACACACCGGTAGACACGCGGTTATTATGTGAACTATATTTGAGGAAATGATGCACGTTGTGTATGACAAAATTTTTATTTTTTAGTTTTTGCGTTTGAATAATAATAACCATAAGCGACAGGACCAGAAATATACTGAAAATGGTATAAAAAGATAAAAGAACATTGGAAGAAACATCACCATCACCGGGAAATTCGTTAGCGCTGAATCAATCACCACTATCTCCCTGTCAACCACAATATGAATACAGTTCCTCTTCTTAATATGATTCGGGAGAATCCTACAGACATTCAGATGATGATGACGATGCTAGAAGCAAAATTTCTTCCTCTGATGAAAGCAGCAAAGAAAATGAAGTGGTATCTTCAGAGAAAGAGGAGAATGACAACGTAACTACAAAGCTTCGGACGTATGCGGACCTTGTACAGATTTGCCGGTCTAGTTTCAGTTTACTGAACGAAGTGGATTACAGATAAATAATGTAAATCTGTCTGAACCCTATAATATTTAGAAATTCTTGACATTATAGTAATGGAAACCCATAAATATGCACCACATCTTGTACATTTCGGAGATCATTGTTCCACAACTGGACGGATACTAATAGGAGCCAAAATGCAAAAGTTTATAGCTATATTATTTATTATGGGAATCAATAAGCTACGTCAGATGCGCTAGTATTGGTCCAAAAATGATATGTACAGCAATGATTGTATAAAAAAAGTTATAACTTGTAACAGATTCGACATGTTGTTAAGATGCTTGCATTTTGCTAACAACCAAGTGAAGAAATTGTGACTGATGAGATTATGGTGCCACGGAGAAGCAGGCTGGTATTCCGGCAATATCTTCCTGCGAAGTCACATAAATATCGCGTAAAAATTGATAAAGTATACAGCCGAAGGTTACACTTGCGACCTAAGAATTTATGCTACTACTGACAATTGAGAACTAATCGAAAAGGAAATCTTCGGGAAGAAAAATTAAAGAAAGTAGAGAGTTACGGAAAGCAGAATGCAGTCGGAATCCGAATAATAAATTGGCTAGATAAACGTCCAGTAATAATGATTAGCTCTGTTGCACATCACACTGAGCATGTGATTCCGGCTGGAGGCAAAAATCGTAATGGGAAAGACGTGTGCAAACCTTCTGTCGTTATTGCTTATAATAAAGCAAAGAAAGGCATCTATATATCCGACCAAGTGTCCTCCTATTAATTAGTTTAAGAAAACCCTAAAATGGTATAAAAAGATTATTTTTGAAATAAGGATAAGAACATGTGTTATTAACTCTTGGGTAATTTACAATCACTACAGCGATAACAATAAAAGAATGGACATCCTTGTATTTCGAGAAAAATTAATAAAACTGTTGCTAAATGCAGAAAATGATAAAACTAAGTTAGATGTACATGCAGAATATACTAAGCGAAAATAGAGGGGTGTGTTTGGGAAAAGAGGGAGAGGTTTAAATGTAATGAAGAGAATAATTAAGGAAGGGAGGAATAGAAGTTGAGCGGTAAACGGAATAAATTAGAGTGGAAATATGTGAGGAAATAAGGGGAAGGTAGCGAGTTGAAGGGAAGGGAAAAAAAGGAGGAAAAAGAAAAATGAATGGAAGAGGGAAAGACTTACCTGCTGTCTGGACCTTTATAAGAATAGAGGGGCTTAAAATTTAATTTAGTTTAAATAATTAAAAATTAGTTTAATTAATTATAATTATAATTAATTTAGATTCGTTTCACAGAGCAAGCTATCAAGGAAGGACGCGGGCCAGACGATGTAATCTATGTAAGAAAAACTACGCAGCCATTCGCGAAATCCCTCACAAGGGAACAACGGGACCGCAAATGGCTTTGCGGTCAAAACACAGGGAACACCTCGCAGCTGCCTAAAAAATTTAGTGATACGATAA
The DNA here is from genome assembly GCA_009867245.2 of Adranes taylori. NCBI lineage: Eukaryota > Metazoa > Arthropoda > Insecta > Coleoptera > Staphylinidae > Adranes > Adranes taylori. The sequence continues at coordinate 7,575 of WYDF02031174.1, forward strand.
TCACAGAAACCGGCATAATAGTCATTGAATTTCATTTAGCAATGTTTAAGAAAGTCAATTATACAAACCCTGTTATGAAACAAGTACAATGATGATATGAGCGTATTGCAGTGATACGACATTTACACAAACCACGTATATTAATAATTGTAAAATGATTTAAGAAACTAACGAAAATGCATTTTAATCTTCTCTCATACAAACTAAAGTTTGACTATTATTAAGTCGTATCAGTGCATTAGCGCTCCCCGTCCGTGCACATAAGGCGAAATTTGGAAGACTTGCCACAATTAATAAGATTAAGAATTAAGAGTCAAAAATATGAACGTGTACTAAAATATTCATTAGAGTACTCCGAGTGGCTCACTGTCACTGTTGGTACCCCGAGTGGCTCACTGTTGGCTCACAGAAGAGGTGGTCTACAATTACACTAGACAGGGATCCATCTCAATACGACAGGTTTGAAGTGTGTTTTGAGTAGCTGAGTTGGCATAGACTTCTATCAGAACGTTCCCTTGGGTAGCACGGGATTCTTGCCAACTGTTTAAGACACAACTCATATTTGCAAAGGAAATTGCAACCAAATACCTAGAGTTTTATCGGAAGATTGCCATCGGGTCGCACTGGACTCTATTTATGTATTTTGGGTACAGGACCCTGTAACCCTCACTGAGCAATACGGGCGGGTCATTAAACGTAATTGTCAGGGGACCTGCATCAACAGCCCTCGTATTTGGAAGTAAGCAATTGTAGGGAACTTAAGTCGGACTCGGCATTTGAAGGACGAGGCTTTATCCTAAGTGCCGAACTCACATAGGCAAGAACAGCAATTCGGTCCATGATATATAGTAAGTAAGTAGCGGCAGAGGGAGCGAGCGTTATCGTATGCCGTACCACATTATTTGCTGCCGCTTTAGATTTCGTCGCCGTCGATAACTTCCGCTGTCCACGAAACGTCCAGTCCAGACTACCGGCACACCACGAGTTTGCTTTACAAAGCGAGCCAATCGTGAGAGGAGCCAGAAGCGAACGGGTTAGAGTAGCCTATTCGTCATTCCAAAATTACCTCCGAGACATCATGCTTCAGCATCTATTGATGTAAGCGTTTTTAAATGCAGTTATTTAATTTATGAAACAGAAATTGTTGTTTAATATACTGAAGAAGATTGAAATTAGAAGATTATTATTAGGTTATAGTATATGTAGTAAAAAAATTTCAAGAAAAATAAAATTTACAGATATTGTTGATTGATATACTAAAAACAAGAGTTTGAATAATTTGAAGATTAAAATGCATTTTCGTTAGTTTGTTAAATTATTTTAGAATTATTAATATACATACGTAATTTGTGTAAATGTCGTATCACTACAGTATCACCACGTTACCTTACCCGAGAAACATACAGGGTCTGTCCTGAATGAAACCAGACTAAAGCTGTAAAACTCGATTTACTGAAACTATTGTAAAGTTGGGCATCTACACAGCGCTTCGACCATTGAAGATATGCGCCCTGGAACTCCTTTTCCGAAATTATGTTCAGGGTCCTTGTCACAGCCGCTTGAACAGCTTCGATGGACTCGAATCGGCATCCTTTGAGATCCTTCTTGAGCCAGAGGAACACGAAAAAATTACAAGGGGACAGATCAGGACTGTACGGAGGTTGTGGAATCTTTTTTTTTTATCTTCGCCGTGTGACTGGGCGCGTTGTCGTGGTGCAGGGTCTAGTTATTGACGATGTCTGGACGAACGCGGGCACACGCGGTTGCAAAGTCTTTCGATTAATTGCAATTAATCGCACAATCAAATGTCGATCGGTGTTTAAAAGAGTTCTCACCCTTTCAAGATTTTCTTTCGTTTTGGTTGTTGCTGGCGGACGACTCTTTTTCCCCTTCCCCCTTAAAAGCCTTATACGAGATAAAAATCTGGGATATTGTTATGCATTCATCCCCGTACGCTGTTCTCAATATTTCCAGAGATTCCGTCCCAGATTTCCCGAGCCTGAAACAAACTTTAATTGCGTACCGTTGCTAGAAGGCATTTGGCTTTGTGAAAATACACCTACACAGCGTGTCACACGACAAGAGACCTGCTTCGTAATACCGCTCGAAGCAAACTACGGTTTGTTGCCTGTCGTTACTAAGGCTTCCTACTACCTCCCCCTTACCATCAGTTTTCCTGTCCGGCGCGAGAGGGCGCCGCGCCCGAGGCAGTCTGGTTTCATTCAGGATAGACCCTGTATATACGGCACTTTTTTGTAAGCAGAAGCGGTTTTGTACGAGAGAATAAATCAGGTAAGGAAAACTGAATAATACGTATTATTCTAAACAACCCATCCGTTGACGAAATAACACTCACGATGATTGTAACCCTCCGGGGACTCTCTACACTAAAAGTACTCATCGCAAGATAAGTGGAAGAGGAACTGTGAGGTAACACATAGAGCCACGAGCAGCGTGACCTCTAGAGGACAGATTGGGCTTAAACGGAATAATCACGAAACCTGGATCCATTTATTCTCAAGTGACCAATGTAGGGAAACTCGAAGAAAGCAGTGACGGTCCCGTAATTCAGTGGTAAGGGCACGCTCGTCTAGTATACATGTTACAATTCTTCAAAATATTCGTTATTCTGATTTTTCCAGTTGCTCCGTTTTCATTTCTGTATACTGCACTTTTTGTATGTATACATTCGTTTAGTTTGAGTTTCATTGATGACTTCCCGGATTTTCTTGTTATTTCGATAACATAATTTCCTTTTGATTCATGATTTATTCGACTTTTCAAGTGTGTATTAATAGCGAGATATTCAATGGCGCAGTGCTTGATGCAGTCTCCTCTTTAAAGAATTCCACGATGTCTTCAACATTTTAATCTGGTCTATGTACTGTTATGCTCATATTTGAAGAATCTAGATATTTCTTAAGTGATGTCAATTCTTTAAGATTCTATTAATTCTAAATTTAGTTTTCTGATACCCCGCGAAAGCATCAGGCATTTCTTACATATTTATGTTACAAATAAATAATATCACAGAAGTATATTATCGCAGATGTGTACCTTTAGAACATCAAGCAACCATCACCACAAGTTTGTTAAACAGAATGGAACTCAATTAATCTTAACTTTACGTGCTATAATAATAAATTGTATGCAAAAACCGATGTTTGTACGCTAACCACGGAGTAATAATAAACAAAAGTAAACCTGTATATATAAATATACACCAAAGTGCATGTACGCGTACATAATATACGCTATGCGATAAAACAATTTAATTAATTTCAGAAGTTCTGTTTTTATTTCCGCAAGCAATAAGCAAAGCATGGCTGTGTGCGGCCTGGGCTGCCTCACTCGCTTGCTTCATTCCGTACGCTCGCGGCTTCGCTGGATGTTTGTTACGTTTTGCTTTTGACCTGTAGTAGTAGGTTGGGTGTTTATTTTGTTTTCACATCTCAGCAAAATGAATGTGCAGTGTGTCTCAACAGGTTTTCAGACAAGTTGATTGATTTTCGTTGACATGTACCAGAAACTTGTAGACGTTTAGAAGATTTAATTAAATTTTTAGTAATATTAAGTTTGAACAATATGTATTTCAAGAAAATATTTTATTACCATACAATGACAGTTCTAGTTACTAGTTAAATATTTGCTACTCTTCAGTGCTTAAAACGTTTCAGTCCATGCATATCTTTTAGTACTGGTGTGTTTTCCTAACTGATTGTTAGAACTATGATTTTTTTTTGTTTCGCGTGGAAGTGGAGAAATCTTTAAAAGACTAGGAATGCCCGGTACATCCAACAGTGTGGGATTTTCAGCCACTAAAACTCCACCCCTGTTAGTAAAGGACTGTTTGAGGAGATATGGTATTGTTTTAGGAGACTTTAGAATTTTCCATCCTCTTCAGCCTGGAATTGGTTTTGACTGGTTATGTTCAAATTGGAGCAGATAACTTGCAAGAGGAATGTTATGCTATAGCATTCGCTTTACAACGAAGGGAAACCAGCAAAACCTTGGCCATAGCATGATTAAAGGTAGCTTGTTTCAGGATTGAGTAGGTTTTGTGATTGGTTTGGTTTTTTGTTTTTTGTTTCAAGTCTACCTTTGCTGCTGCTTGCACCGGAGTGAAAGCGATATTCTGTTGGACTTAACCAACAGAATATCGCTTGCACTTTGATTCCGCTAACTATGATTCCAACTGAAGGACTATCCTAGTGATGGGTGTTCCAGTTACAATGTGTAGCACGACATTAAGTTACGTAACATATAAAAAGCGCTACAAAGTAAGCGTGCCAGCAATAGGCATTTTAGCATATTTATATGATGAACCATCCATATTCCACAGGAAAATAATAATTGAATTAATGGTTCACTGATTCCATCTTTAATCTGATAGCCTAATTAAATAGAAACAAGTAATAAACGAACATGACAGGTTTCTACTCAGTAAGCAGTTTTCTATTCTATTAATGTATTGTGCCTCAGTTTACCATTTCTGTTTTCTTGAACGCATTCTTCTAGATCGGTCAGAAACATTAATAATGCTTTTCATTGCTTATTTCATTTTTTTTATCTATTTTTAAGTATGCTCTTATTTTTTAACTTTGTAAAATTGTGAAAAATTTGCACCAAAGCAATATATTCATCGTTCTTTAAAACAGGAAAAATGATAAGGCAATATATTAAAACTCAAACTCAAATAGAATAGGGGGAATCCCGTAATTATACTTATATTTTATATTACTTTTTTTAACTTGAATTTAAGATTGTTTTCCTATATTAAAACTTTGTCAACAGATCTGAGGTCCTCAGCCATATTGTTTTTCCTAATTGATAGCTATTCTAAAATTGTTACTTAATCTACTCACCTGTACACTATTTTAAGTATAATAAGATCCTAATGCAGCACCCAATGAACTCTCTGTGCCTTCTAGTCTTTTGTCTTCTAGATCCAGTTAGAAAATTCCCCAGCTCTGACGTCATCAGCCATATTATTTTTCTCAAATGTCAGCTATTCTAAAATCTAATGTAATAATAAATCTAGTTAGAAATGAACACATTTAAGGTGCATCCCGCTACGACTGGTAAACATTTGAAGTATCACACGATGTGATCATATCGTAGTATTATCAAACATACAAAAATAGTCGACGATGACGATGATATATACGAATCTCAACGATGATGATGACTATTATAAGTATAATAAGCCTCTAATGCAGTCCCCAATGCACGCT
>WYDF02031185.1:0-26182 GCA_009867245.2 Adranes taylori
ATTGTAAAAGTAGTAAACTCATCATTAAATTCTCGTTATAAGTATAATACATGGACTAAACCCGATCTCATCTGCTTTGTTACCTATTAGTAATATATAAAATCAAAAGCGTTTTAGACGGACAGACAGACGGACAAAGCTGACGTTTATATATAAGTATTCGATTTTTTATGTATATATCTGATAGTAATCTGATGTAATATCTGATGTAATATCTGATATGTGTACAAACCGATATGTATCTTCTAATATATAAACTTTTATTGGCATAGACATACAATTTCATTACATATGCGATACAACAAATAAAAAAATATATAAATTACAGCAACAATAATACAAACTAAATGTCCTTTTTCTCTTCACCTCATCTCTTATCCAAATTAAACAAAAAACATTTGAACTATAAATGAAAGCCTACTATATTTTATTCCATCCCATCTTGTCCCTTTTCTGTTTCCCTTTTTTATCCCATTATGTACATTTTGTCCCTATTTTCTTTGACTTCTCTTTCCCTCTCCTATCCGCACCGAACCTCTTTTCCAGTTATCTATATTCTTTTTAGCAATTTATATACTTTCCCCATCACTTCCAGCCCTTCCCTTCTTCCCCAAAACACAAATCCCAAACCCTTGCCATTTCTAGCTCTTTTTCACTTCAAGATATCCATATGCACCCAATTACCCAATGTTCCCAATCTTCTTTTTCTAAAGCACATATTCTGCGTTATCTCATATCTTCACCCATTCAATACTTATTTCCTCTCTCTACGCTCCCACATCTGAACCTAGATATCAACCTTCATATCACAGACAATCCTTCATCCTTCATCTAGGAGGTCCAATATTTCTTATAGAAACACCCAAATGAATAATATCTTTTATGTTTAAAAAAAATTATCTAATGACATGTTATAATCACTGGTTTGAATTTATGTTAAATAATAAAAATTATTGTTCAAGTTGCTACACAGTAACTTTTCTAGTTCTTTGTGGCAGGTTTCTTGTGCAAAAATGTGTTTTAAATCTTTATTAATTTAATGAAAATTATCAAATATGCAGATTATTTAAATGACAAAGACGATATTATAATTAACTGATAAAATGTGACTATATATTTATATTTTATATATATATATATATATATATATATATATATCGATATAGCTAACAAAAGTTTGAATTGTTCTATAAGTAAATAAGTAACATGTAAATAAGATAAGTGGATTTGTTGGTTATTTATATTACAGTCTGTTGAACTGTCCCACGACTATGTTCCATTCTCTAGAACAATACAGTTATTTATAAAACAATTGAATAAACCACACGTCAATACGATATATGACAACATTTTATTAAAACATAATAATCTATGAACCAACCAATAAAGCGGCAAACAAATAAACACGACAGCAATTTTCAATTTAGACTAGTGGATATAAATATCCTTATACATGGCGTGTATGATAATACAAACCGAATTACGTTAAATATTATATAATGAATCGCTATAGTAAAATTATATAACTATTTATTTATTTTCGAAATCGCCCCCTTCAAAGAGATAAATATTACATTTACATTTTGTTAGTTTATAACGAATAAGAACGACTAAACTTTAGCCCTTTAAGTTGGGTATTGTTTAAACGTAAAATTATAATCAAGCCTAGCGATGTCACAAAAGGCGCTTCTTCTATATTTCTGTTGAATATAAACTCCGAAAATATGAATCTAGGGTGCCAGGTCAATTTAACGTGTGACCGCACTATGGAACGATTCTTCATTCCACGGTCCTCAGCGGACTTGCTGAGCGCACTAAGTACATAAGTAGTCCAGTAGTTTTTATTTTTGTGGGCAGCTGAAACGTCCTCTAAATTCTTATTAAATGAAACAGCATTCGCAGTTTACACAATGCGGTTTATAACGCAACGGGAAAGTGGGGGTTCTCCATAGTCAAATGGTTTAGGCGATGGAAACGATAAGAGTGTTCGGAATCACTATAGAACAGAGGTCGCCAAAACGTCGATCGCGAGCTACTAGTAGCTCGCGGGGACATATCTGGTGCTAACGACTGCTTGTTTCTCCCGCGCAACTGCCATTGTCAGTCTCATCTACGCGTATATGCGTGAGGTTGTGAACGTTATGTTTTTCGTGTGTATTTTGCACATATGCTAACTTGGATAGTTTGATTTACATATTGACACTAAGTTAGGTTTGTTCTAATGATGGCGTGTTCAAACAAAAAGCTAAAAACCTATAATTTTCATCCGGAATGGGAACTTCTTTACCTAGTACTTCTTTACCTAGGTAAAGGACACATGTTGTGTTTACTGTGTCATGCAAGTGTATCAGTTGGGAAGAAAGGGAACGTCGAACGTCACTTCAAAACCGTTCACACAGGGAGTGAAAAGGATTTCCCACTGAATTCTGCCATAATGAAAGAATAGGTAAGGTAGCTAAAATGTAGCCTTAATGCTCAACAATCAACTTTTTTACGACCTTTAAACAAGAATAAAGCAGCAGCTGAGGCGTCATTCCAAGTTTCAAATATTATTGCGCAGATTAAGAAACCATACGAAGACGCTAAAATAATCAAAACGGCATTTTTTGAAGTTCCAGATGCATTATTTGATAGTTTCAAAAATCAAACTGAAATAATGTCTGGTATTAAATCTGTACAGCTTTTTGCAAATACGGTAATGAGAAGGGTTGAGGATATGAGTTCTGACGTTACCTCACAACTTAAAACGGACTTTGATCGCTGCAGCTATTTCTCCCTGAAACTTGACGAATCGATTGATATAGTTGATACAGCTCAGTTGGCCGTATTTGCAAGAATGATTTTTGATAATTTCGAAATAAGAGAGGAGCTGATAAAGATTATACCATTAACAGGACGCACTACAGAACAGGACATATTTTTAGCATTTAAAGATCTTGTCAACACAGAAAATATTCCTATAAATAAGTTGGTGGGCTTAGCAACTGATGAGCTCCAGCGATAGTAGGCAGAGAGAAGGCATTCATAACCTGGTGTCGCAAAGACAACAGCTTTCCGAAATTTCTGACTTATCGTTGTGTAATACACCATCAGTCACTGTGTGGAAAGTTTTTAAGTATGAACAATGTAATGAAAACAGTCATAAAAATAGTGAACAAAGTTAAAGCACCTGCAATTCAGAAACGTTTGCCACTATGGTGATTTACTGCTTCATACGGAAGTTCGTTGGCTGAGTAGACGCAGAGTTTCACAACGTTTTCACGAGTTGCTTCTTGACTTAGTAGAAATTTTGAAAGACCAAGGTGAATCGTTCCGTGAACTAGAAGATCAGGTTTGGCTGCAGGACCCCTTCTTACAACAGCTAAATTAAATAAGAATAGTATTGAAATTCCGCGGAATTTACCGGCAAACTCATTTCCTACACTATCTAAATCGATTCCTCCCCTTCATCCAAAGAAAAACAAAGCTCTTTATAGCACAATTACCAATTCGACCAATTCCCCTCTTCACGTTCGTGTCACTTTCGTTTGAGGAGAATATAATTCTGGATACTCCTCCTAGAATGAACCCTAAAAAACCAACTCCTGCTCCTCAATTTTAGCCCCCGGTAGAACCCTAACCCTCCTACCATAGACCCAGGGACCGTCTGCCTCCTGCTACAATTCCTTCTGGCCAGGGACCTTCTGCCTCATATTTTGCGATTTCACAAAAAGCTACGACATCTTTTGGAGAGGGTTCTCCTGATGATGAACTATTGTCGGAATTTGTGGAAAAAATTAAATAGAATTCCTATGACCAATAATGTTAAGGAGCATCTGATTTAGAAAATTACTTCTTTGCTGTCAAGCAATTCACATCTATTGCTTAATCCGGTTAATGATTTATTTTTCGAAAAGTCTTCAATGCAATGATTTTATACTTACCAGTTTACAGTTTATTCGAATTATTTTTACTTATTTTCTAATTTACTAATTTATTCATCAATTTTCTTTATTTATTTAAACTAGGCCACGTTAGTTAATTTAGTAATTCCTAGTGGCTACCAAGATTCTGCAGTGGAACAGTAGAAGTCTGAATACTAATAAAACGGACTTCTTGCTATCACTTAATGAATGTACACTGGATATTGTAGCTCTTTCATAGACGTGGATCAAACCGAGATCCCTTTTTTCGTGTTCTGGATTCCAAGTTCTCAGGGAAGACAAGACTCGATGGTAAAGGTGGACTTACGGTATGTGTCTAAAAAAGATTCAATTCCCAGATCATTTTTTCCATTCACTTATTGATTTTGTCCACAATAAGCCTTTTTTATTCTGGGACACTTCAATGCGAATCATCCTTCTTCGGGCGCATCCAGTGAAAACGCAAAGAACCACTTTATATAATTTTCTTCTTACTTCTGAAATTTTCCTCCTAGATAATGGTAGTCCCGCAAGGCTTTCTCTCCAAATCAGAATATTAGTACAGTCTATCTTTCTCTTTGCAGTACAGAAATTGGTCTGATATGTAACTGGAGTTCTTTACGTGATACTTATCGATCACTACCATATTCTCTTCCATTTAGATATTTCGTCTCCGGATAGAGAAAGTCTCTTCTGGAGCCCGATGTATAATGGTTGGAATTATAGTAAGACAAATGGCTGTTTTGGCTGTATTGTCACCACAGAAAATCTTCTGACTAGGATGCTTTCTTTCACATCATTAAGAACTTTCTTGAAGTTAGTTCCCCAAAGATCCATATTCACTAGGTTCACTAAGCCACCAGGGATGAAGAATGCCAGAATTTGCTTAACGCTTAACGATAGGAGGAAGGCGTTCAAAAATCTGTCCCCACTCTTGGCACATACATATATTTCAAGGAAAACCTTAATAGGGACACCAATAACTCGGATGTTTGGAAATCATTTAAAAGATTTAAACGCTACTTTTCGTCCTCCAATTCGGCATCACTCCCTCTTGGTGGTTATGAGGCTTTTTTAGATCGAGTAGCTCCGTCATTTGTTTCCCCATCCTGCAAGGATATAGTAAATAATGCTACCACTTCAGATGATCCGTCTTACAGAATGTCCCTTCAGTGTTACAGAATGTCTCGGACTCTTCCCCGGGTAGGGACCTCATTCGGTATTCTACAATTTTTAACATTCCAATCAAATTTAAGCAGTTGCTGCTTAACTTCTTCAATCTTATTCTAACGGGTAACTATATTCCTGTGGTCTGATATGAAGTCAAGCTTTGCCTTATCTTTAAGCAAAACTCGGATCCATCGTCACCGAATAGTTATGGGCCCATAGCTCTATTACATTTAAATTTTATTACAACTAGTTTTAATTATTTGGTACCAATTTACTCAGCTATGATTCTAACTTGTCTCGTTTAAACATGAGGCCGTTTAGAAAAAAGAAAAGACTGAAATTGTTAATAATAGTTTATAGTTGAATATTTTTATTTGAAATTCATACAATAAGTAAACTTTTTATTTTTACAAAATGTCATGGTAATTACCAAGTAAATCAGATGGTTTGGAGAATTTTTTAAGGTAAAAGCTTCGATCAATAGTAATATTTCATTTCACACTTTATTTTTATATTTTACTTTCAGTTTATTATTTTGGATTCACATCAATGGTACTTGTATCTTAATTTTTAATATCAAAATTATTTCTTTTTCCTATTCTGGAATCATGGTAGCATTGTAGCCTAAATTTCAATAAGGTGTGTATTTGATTTATTGTTTGTTGGTCTGGTTTTATGTTTAGATCAATTTTAAATGTTGACTATACAATATTAATATAATTTAAAGTGTTGTTTTCTAATTTCCTCTGTATTAAAAATTCAATAAACAATTTTTGAATGAGTTACAAATGACTTATCAAGGTATATAAGGTAAAAATAGAATATTGATTATTGTATTACATGTCACTTATGTTGGCAGACAAAAACAAAGCTTGTAAACATGCCAACGCCATGTCTCATTATTAAAATTAATAGAAACTGTGGGGAGGATACTATATACATAAGGTGACCATATGTAAGCGTTTACCGAGTACTTCACGCGTTTGAAACCCACTGTATGCGGATTGACAGTGTACGCGTTTTCAAAGAAATTATAAAATGTCCGTCGCATAGACTCTTTTAAACATACTACAAACGTGAAATAAACGTGTACAAACTTGAAAAAAGTAACGCACCAGTTACGGCATACGTATTTATATGTTTTAACATGTGATCACCACTCGTCGATCACTCGCATCATCAGCATCATTTGTTATTTGCATTCTATAAAAAACTGACGTTTTATTGGGTTGAAGCAACGTGGAACAAATAAGGTTCACAAACAATTAATTCAAAAATTACAGCGAAACATTATTGGAGTCGGCTGCAACGCACACACATTTTATCTAACGCAAAATACTGCCTCATCAAGTATGTCAATTGATGTCGAAATTATCATTCCACAAATTTATTTATTTTTCCATCGGTTCACTGTTAGAGTGGCTACATTAGAAAACTTCTGTGAAGAAGCTGGCGTTGAATACCAAAAACTGTTAGGCTTTTCGAAAGTTCGTTGGTTAGCTTTACTTCCGGCAACTGAAAGAGTTTTAAAATTGTATCAGCCATTAAAGTCATACTTTCTCAGCATCGAGAAATGCCCAATAGCCTTATATTTTTTTTCAATAATGAAATAAGTGAGATGTTGTTGTTATTTATTCACGGTCAAGCTACAATTTTTCACACTACTGTGAAAACAATTGAAAAGGACGATATTTCTGCTGCTGAAGTTGCGCTCATTTTAAAAAATTTTAAAGAACAAATTGAAATCAGAAAAGACAAACAGTTTCTTCCTCTCACGTTACCCAACTATTGAAAAACGCTGAAGAATCAAATAATGAAGTTAAGAAAAGTTCATGCAGGAAGATGACAGATTCTACTGTATTTGCTTGGAATACGAGAAGAATGGACTCAACATTTTAAAGTAGATGTATTTGCATGGTCATTACTTCACGAAAATGTTAAATGGGAACAAATTAGTAACCCAATTTCTTATTTGAAAAATTTAATTCAATTTGAGATCGACGACAATGAATTATTCGATGAAGTTCACAGAGTGAATTCGTACTGTACAGAAAAAAAATTTCAGAATGGCATTTAAAAGCAATCGAAGCAGATAAACGATGGGTTGAAATTTTTTCTCATTCTACAACCCGTCATATTCCATTTCTAAATATTTTAAAAATAGTCGAAGCAGCTTTTTGTTTGGCAGATATAAATGCTTCAGTGGATAGACTGTTTTCTATAGCCAATGATATTTGAACTGAAGAAAAATCGCGTTTATCAGTTAATTCATTGTCTTCAATTTTGACAGTCAAATTTAATTGACGAAATGTAAACTGTACTCAATTTGCCGATTTAATTGAAAAAGATGAAGCAATCCTGAAAAAAATTCATTCAACTGAAAAATATAAAAATTAGATAATATAAAATATGTATTATGTGTTATTTTGAAATGTTATTTAAATCAGTATTTTATGGAAATAAAATAATTACATTATTTTTGTTTATTTGTCAATTGTTTATTTTTTATTTTCACGTAATGTACGCGATTAGGAAAAAATATAAATGGTCACCTTATAATATACATCTAAACACTACAGCTACTTCCTCAACCTTTTTTAGTCCGCGGAATGTTGTGAAAAAATCTCGCGCGACCGGTGGTTTTTTAACAAAAGACATTTACTATCTTAAATACCTACTACATAAGTTAATTGTAACAGTTTTATTATCAATTAATTACAATAATATTTAAATATAAAGATAAGTGATTATTTTAATTATTATATATACTATAACTTATAAGTAAATTAACTTTTTTGATGCACAGTCGAAAATTATCACAAAATCATTGCATATATGTTTTCTTTCTACAGAAAGAAAACAAAAAAGTCATTCCTATGATTACAAGAAATTAAATAGTTATCTATAATTTATTGGGCATATGATGTTGTTGAAGCTGAAGATTGCTGCTGCAACTTCTTCAATTAACTTTTCAATTGTGGGGTTCCAAATTAGTCAAGCTAAGTCGTAGCTGTGAAACAACCTAAAGACGATTTCTAAATTTATTTTTTATTATAAGTTTTGTCAGTTGCGTACTTATATAAATTAAAATAATTAAAAGACAGCTAGTAGTACCTATAAAAAAATTACAGGTATAATAGCGTATTCTCAAAGTGCACAGTTAGCTGAAATTCAAATCACATAGAGTTTAGACCCAACAGTTGTGATTTGATATGCTATTAATAAATTATATTCTAAGTTGAAATCGATACTAACACTATACGATGCGCTACGTTTCGCCAAAACTGTGTGCTCGTCAGTAGTGTCTGGCACGATTTCAATTAAGTTCGCTTTGACGAACTTCGGCTTGGTTATACTTTACTTATAGAAGTATGCGTTTTTTGCGTTCATATTGTGTTAACAAAAGATTAAAGTTAGCAGTTTTGCTTGGTAAGTTGAATAAACTGTCAAGACTAATAAATTATAAGTTTTACCAGTTGCGTACTTATATAAATTAAAATAAAATGTAATAGTACTTATAAGAAAATTACATGTTATATAATGACATATGTTATATAAAAGACATATTATATAATGATTGCCGAATGCAGTCATTTCGATTTTGTTATCCTTTACTTATAGAAGTATGCGTTTTTTGCAATGTACCGTTCATATTGTGTTAGCAAAAGATTAAACTTAGCAGTTTTGTTTGGTAAGTTCAATAAACAGTCAAGACTAACAAATTAGAATAGTTACTGTAACACCTGTAACAACATCAACTTCAGAGATGTTGTTACAGGAGCTACAGCATCTTAAGTAGATTGAAGACTTATTTGAGGAACACAACAGGAGAAAATAGACTTACCGCTCTGGCACTTATCAATAAATGTTATAAAATAAACATACATGCGAGCAGTCTTAGAGAAAGGTTGTTTATGTTTGCGTAGTTTTAAAATTCAGATTACTGCCAAAAAATATTCAAATACGATTTGTATTTTGATCTTTTGATGATTAAATAGTAAGCAATCATCACTAAAGGCGTGTTTCTTTTGGGAATAAAATAAGATTTACAATGTAATTAAAGCGGAGAATATAAAAAAAGTAATACAGCAACGTGTGCAGTTGAGTGTGCGTAGAAATAAGCAGTTTCATATGATAACAAGTATATATATTTACGATATAAACTATCAAAGTGGGTTAGTTAAAATAAAGGTTAGAGTGCACTGGCAATATAATAAGTACGCGGTTCAGGATGGATAAAGAAAACATTTTGGTAGCAGAAATGATGCAAATGTTCAAGGTTTAGGATTTATGCTATATCAAAATGCTTCATGCAACGAACATATTATAATGATTACGAAAAATGGGAGGGGAGCTATGGCGAGAATGAGGTATGTTTGGGAAAGAAAATATGGGAATTCAGCAGAACTGAGGACTATGATAATAGATGTGTGCGTTAGAAGTATTATGATGTATTGGGCGGAACTGTTGGCAGTGTGTGAAAGGGAAACGATTGAGAGCGTGCAAGTGGGGTGTTTGCATAAGATCATAGGATTAGCTAGGTCAGCACCAAGTGAAATAGTTTTTCAGGAGTATGGTAAGTATAAATGTTGGGTGACGGGTGTAAAAAAAATGGTAAATGATGAAAGGAAGGTTTGTAAGGATGAGCGTCAGGTTAGTTAAGCACGCGCAAATGGCAGCGTGGAATGATACAAGAAGGGGAGCATGCAAGAATATATGGAGTGAGAACAAAAAAGGTGTAGAGAGGATAGGATGGTCGACAGATAGATGGAATGAAAAGATAATGGAAGGTAAATGTGTGGTGAATGAGGTAGAGGACAGACTGAAAGCGGTGGAAAACAATAGAGGGGAGCAAGAATTACGCATAGTAGATATAATGCTAGGTATAAGTGGAAAATGATATGCCTAGGTACTTAATCTGGGGAATGAGCATAGAAGAGAAGAGAATTATTGTGAAGTTTCGGTGATGCAGTGAGGAGCATGAAAATAGATACTAGATGAACGATTAAGAGAGGATATGGAGATTATGTGGAAAAGAACAGGAGAAATGGGAGCATTGGCTGAAAGAGTTTGAAGAAATAGAATGGAATGAAAATGAAAAGGAATTAGCTGAGAATTGGAGGAGTTGTTTGGGGCAGGATGGAATAGGGGCAGGAATAATGAAACGAATTTGAACAGAGGTACAAATAAGAATATAATGGGGAAGGTAGGCTGGAAGGGGGAAATTGTATGTAGGAATAGTGTTAAAAGAGGGTTGGGGTAAGCCTAGAAAAAGGAAAGCGGGAGAAACAAAAGCGACGTAATATAAAGAGAATATAGTGAAAGAAAGAGTGTAGTGGGTGGGTATGATGAGAAGGAGGAATGTGTGGAGGATTTGAGTTGAGGGATGAGAAGGTTATTTATAAGAAAATGGAAAATGCAAGGTGATAAGAGATGAGCTTCCTTCTCCCTGGTAAGGGATAATAGTATGGGGGATTGAATAGTTTTAATTTGAATTTGTGTTTTTGAATTAATTTGAATAATTTAAAAGTTTCTAGCATACAGTTTTTTGTTATCGTAATATAGATGTATCTGATACCCATAAAGGTCTTATTATTATAATATATACATAAATGTTAATGATGTGCTCAGTGAGTTAGGCCAGACGAGTCGAATATTATCTTATAATTTTCTGTCATTTTTAACTTGTTAATAAAAGTTTAATATTTAATTAGACCCATTGAATTCCGAAGGAACGGAATTATTTCCACTGGAAATAAATAAACTAATCTGTATTTATGGATATCTTTCCTAATTTTACCAAAGGATTTTGGAAACATAACGAATTTTATAGACAACACTCGTAAAAATCAGGAAGAGAAAGGACCGATTGCCAATAATTTTACCGCAATAAAACTAATTCCTCATCAATTTCGGTCCAGGAAATGCCCTCGGCATAGAAATAAAACTTGAGCTAAAATGATACTTCTTTAGTAGAAAGGAAATCGAATCTATCGTGTGTTTTATAGGTTCCATTGTACAAGGTATTGGAAACAGACGCGTCTTAGGAAAGTAATTAGGTAATTTAGGTCTTCACTGCGCATAGAATAATACACGTTCTTTCTTGAAAACCTTTTGTTAATGTGGTTACTTCTTAAGTACACACTTACAAAGAGCTCTATTGTTAGTTAATTAAACATGCGGTTAGACGGATTGCACGACACGTTTTCGTTTATCTGAACTAATTACGGAAAGTGGTTTTCAAATCGTTAACAAAATTATTAACTTCAATATTATCTGTAATAACATTATTACTATTTCATTACTTTACTATGGAAACATTGATGTATGCACACATTTTTAAATACGTAATTTTTCTAACTATGTATATTTAAAGTACAAAATGTATCTTCTTTGTATCAAATATTAATTTACTAATCCATGAATAAAAAGTATATCAAATCTACGACTCCCTTGGCTGATTATGCTAAGCTATGTTACCTACAAAAATAGCAAATCCATCTAATTGACAGAAAGTAACCACGAGGTTTGTCCTAAAAATAAATATTGTAAAAGATTTTATATTTCTGGTAATAATCGCAAAATATTTTGCGACTCATGAAATACTGTCACGGTTAAATTTGGTAACAGAATTAAGCTCTCTTTTACAAACTCACCATTTTGTAAGAACTCACTTCATTCTTTATGGGATCAGAAAATATTATAAAGTTTAGTAGAGCAAGTATTTTCTAATTAAATTGGGCGTAACTACAGATAAATGAAACTACACTTTATTATTTATTTAAGGGATTAATTTCATTCATACGCTGATAAATAAGTTTATTAAATATTTAGATTTGAGAGTAAACCTTAAATAAACAAGTACGGTCCACCGTTTGAATAAGCGGTAAGGCATACAACTAATAAACAATGAAACTAGATTGTAATAATAATCGAATTATTTATTATTACAATTTAGATAATTATAGAGGTTTTATAAATTTTCAAATAGAGTAAAACAAATATCTATTTAAGTTGATTTTGTTACAATAAATGCTGATGCGAATGCAACTTAATTTTCCACGGATTCGGAAATAAATATAAAAATTTCCCAATAACATGAGAGATGTTATTAATTAAATAAGTATAACTAAATCAGAATTGGTTCACTAAAGAAATAACAAAATATTTTGCGATTATTATTTATCGAACGTGTATAGATTTATTTTTCAATGCAAAATTTATTACCAATTAAACCGTAAGCATGTATAATCTTTATTAACATTGATTAAAGAGTGAATTTGTTAGCACGTTATAAAATAAAAAGTTCCCATTCAATAATTGTTATTTACTTGATTAGATTAAATGCACTGAATTTTATTCAGCTTCAATAGACAAAATAAAATATAATATAAAAAATGTATGCTTACATTGATACATCATCTATTTTTACAACACGTTTTACAGAAGGGACTTTTTTATTTGAAACGCGTATAAAATCTGATTAAAATTCTAGTTTGAAATCACCCCAGTAAACCAAACTCCCTCATCAATTGACCATGCTATGGCCAAGGTATTGCAGGTTCCCTTGGTTGTAAAGTGAATGCTATAGCGTATGTCTTATCTGCAAGCTATCAGCTTACCATAATTTCTAAAAGCATTCCACTCACTACCAGTTTCAAACTGAAAATTCAGTCAGAAAAAACTTGTTCCGAACCTACAAAACAAAGAAAAATATGTTGTGAGAAAAACAAAGAAAAACATTATCGCACCTTACAACAGACAATTGAGAATGGATTGAAATTAACAAAAATATTTTGAGTCCTAAAATTCCATCAATCTAAATGGTTGGAGCAGTACATATCATTAAATACATATATGTGATAAGCTGCGGCAAATAATTTTGAGAAACGATTTTTATAAATCGATGAAAAATGCAATTCTTCATCTTGGAAACTTTATTGAAAGTATGGAAAAAAGAAAGGATATTCGTGTGGCAACCAGTTGGGAAGATAACGGAAATCATAGGGGAGGATTTCTTTTGTCAATTTGTTAAGCCCATGTATTGCTCTAATGTAAAACTGGGCTATATGGACACATATTCATTCACTTGTCATATTCAAATCAATGATTTATATAATGATATTCGGCTAAATAACCCGTATCAGATTCCCCTTATTAATAAAGCAATGCCTGGTCTTATGAAAGACGAGCATGGAGGCAGACTCATGTATCAGTTTAGTGGTCTGATATCTCAAATGTATTGACAGGTAGCCGAAACATCGATAACTAAAAGAGTAAAAGGTATCAAAAAGAATGTTGTCAAAAATAGTATTTCAGCAGAAGATTTTCTAAATTGCTTATTCCGCAAAATTTTACTTCAGAAAGACCAAATCGGCTTTCATTCTATCCAACACGATATATTTACTCTGACTTAAAATAAATTTGCCCTCTCTCCCTAGGACAATATATATATATTTACAATGACGGCATCTCCACCTTAGCTTCTTTATTGTCCGGGGATGAAAGAACGGCTTGGTATCGCTTATATTATAGCTTTGTGTACATTTTATCTGTTTTTCAAAATTTTTATTAGTCACTTAATTGTATGTCCTTTTTTTATTGCAAATTCTATCTCACTGTTTATTATATTTTGTTTATTGTATATTATATGTATTTTGTCTATTGTAGATATATTGTAAATTCTATTTATATCTCATTATTTTTTATATATCTATTTGTTTATTTCACATTTGTGCTTATCTTATCTCATTGTTTATTATATATTTCATTGTTTGTTCTATATCTGTTTGTGTATTGTATATGTTAACTATGATTATTATTGTATATTATATGTATTTGATATCTCCCAGAAGAAAGACAGAATCGTTTTTAATTTAATTATATAAATGAATTATGAAATATATTTATTATTGAATTTAATGTAATTTATAAGGAGTTGTTATTATATGCCAATAAAAGTTAATTTATTTTAATTTAATTATATGTGTTAGTATATATTGTTTGTAATAATTACATTGTAAAATAAAGATGATTTCTTTTATATTATTCGTTTCATTTATTTGCTCCATACATCTATTGAAAATCTATTTTTATTTGACTAAAAAAATTGGTTGATTAGTTAAAACATCTGGTTTTATTTCAAATTGAGATTTATTGTGACTTGGGCCAGACAGAGAAAGAGGGCAGATATAGTGGACGTGTGTGTCTTACAGACAGACAGAGGAAGAAAGAGTTAGTGTACGCTGTATCATCCATAAAAAGAAGTGTGTGTGTGTGTGTGTGTGGGTGGGTGTGTTGTGGGAGGGTGTGTGGGTGGGTGTGTGTGTGAGAGAGAGAGAGGGATAGAGGCAAAAATAGGAATAGTTTATAGGTGTGGAGCATGCGCCATCTAGTGTTGAATGCTTAGAGCGAATCGATAAACAGTAGACAAGGATCTACAGTACCGGCTTTTGACATCATACATACCAGTTACACAAATACCTAGTAACATAACCTCAAATACCGCAGAGTCTCCACCGCAGAGCCAGGAGTGCCATCAACGGAGAATGCGCCCCTGCCGCATGCCCAGAAGTATCCCTCGAAGGAGTCCCCAGGACCATCACACAGGACAGACGCTGTCAGCCTAAAATTCAAATTTCACACCACAGTCGAAAAAATCGAGACTCTGTACCATGTTTCAAATCACATACCGGAAGTTAGCTGTCATCCGCCACCTTGGATTTTCAAATGACAACTGTCAAACCACGAAAATCTTTATGATATACCCCAAAATACTCCTGGGGACAGCCATGTTTCACTAATTTGCATCATACTAATGTCCTCTTCATCGAAAAAGGTTTCTAATTGTGACAGCCGTTTTAAAATGCCGTTTGCATTCCAGGTAGTTATTCTTATTTTTGACTTATAATCCTACGCTGTATTTATGTTATTAATAATTTTTGGTATCATACCGGATATTATTTGTTTAATAGTCTTTTCTAGATCCAAATTGCTGTATGTGATGCCATATTGTTTCTCCGTTGAGCGTAGATAACTCTAGCTTGAACTTTGGAAGCTTCAAGTCTTTCTTGCTTTTGTCATTTTTTCTCAAATTTTTGTACAAAACTGAAAACTTGAAACAAGGCTCAAAGGGCACAGATAAATAATATATGATAACTTATGAAAAGATAATTAATATAAGTAGACTACTAGAAGACTAAGTAGCAGCAGCTACATACTCTTTATCAACAAGGGAAGAGCAACGAAGCGCACCATGCAATTATTTCCAAAATAGAACATGGGAAAAGAGGAAACGAAAAAAAAAATTACCGTTGGACTTCTACAATGCACAAAATTTAAAAATTCCTCGCATTATTTGATCGTACATCGTATTTATGGAACATACAAATTTGTAAAATGCGAAAATTGTATTGGCGTCGTAAATTACTTTCTTTGCAATTTTTTAATGCGTTATTAATTTTTAATTTTAATGTTTGGTTTTCTTTCACATAATTATAAGTTAGATAGAATAAATTTCTTTTTATTTTGTTAACTAATTCAGAAACATCTGTAAATGCGTGTGTAAACATGCATAAATGAGGTTTTAGTAACTTTTGTTATTTCTGAAATAAAACATATAATTACAATGAGTTCATTGTCTTTTCATTTTATTGTATGCACGTTACCGTACTTTGACATGGTTTAGAAAGTTTTTCCACCTTAACAAATTAGTGTTTGTCTGAACCAATGCTTTGACAACATTGCCTGTAGGCAACTTCTTTCTAAAAGCACTCCTTGATATAAAAAAAAATATATTTTTTTGTGTCAAAGTAGTTTTGTGTCATCCACGGGGCTACTTCAACATGACGCTGTTTTGTACTGGAGGTCAAATTAGTATTATTCAGGGGTTAGTTTGAGCATCAAAAATATACTTTTTTTTTATTTTACAAATTTTTAAGGGATTAAAGATTAAAAAATACAGGTTTTTATCAAGCTAACATTTATTTAGCAAAAGTTATAATAAAGTAAGAAAAGTGACAGGTAACAAAATATAAAATATGGTAACGTTAACAAAAACAAAACTTTCTTTAAATACATGTTCATTCATGATCCTCACATCTTGGACACCGATGATTCTTGGTTTCCTCGTTACAGTGTCCGCAAACCCAATTCTTGCAATTGATGCAGCAAATATCCAATCCTTTCCAACATAATGTCGAAAGTCACATAGGCACATGAAACAGAGGTTTTCGTCTTGTCCTATTTTTTCACGCGCACTGTTCTGCTTGAAGAGGATTAATTTGGAGGAAGAATTTGGAGACCAAATTTATAAGTGGAATGTCTTCTTCTGAAGAGTAAATCGGATTTGTCTGACGAGCTGAACTAGAATTAGCTTAATGAAGATCTTCTGCCTCACTTTGATTCTTGGAATTGTCTAGTGAAATACGAGCGCCTGGCTTTATGGTCAATTTCTTGCCTCTTTTATGTCGAAATCTATTTTCATCAAAGTCCCTAGATTCTCTCACAAATTCAAGTAAACTGTCGTCTAAAATTCTACCAGTTCTGGTTTCTTCGGAAGGAAGCTTATTTTTAACTACGTTTGGGTCAAATAGATACAGGCCAGTTCCTCTAAAACCACCCTGGAGATTGGATTTTATATTGGGTGCTATAGAAGTTCATAGTTTTAGCGGGCGCACGGGAAATTGTTCCTTGGGAATCGTTCCTTGACGCCTGGATTCTTGTCTCCATTTATCCAAAACTTTTCGCCATTGCTATTTAATGGGACCATAAACTCCTACGTCCAATGGCTGGAACAAGTGTGTGGCGTTAAGGACAAACCACTGAAATAAATTTTGTTTTGATGCCCTCACCACTTCTGATGAAAAAGGTGATGCCAGATTGTCACCCAGAATAACTACAGTTTCATTTTCTTCCCGATTGGAATTAACTTGCGATAACAACAATTTGAAAAACCACAAACCACTGTTCAAATAAATTCATATCGAACCATCCCAATTCGCTGTGATTATATATGGAATACACTGGCCCTCCGTTGGTCCAATTTTCATATAAATTGTTTGCTTTATAAACAACCATAGGTGGCAATAAAACTCCTGCCTCTTGAATACTCTCGTACTCGCTCCTCTCGTTTTCTTCCTCGTGGCACAAGAACTTTAGTGACCCTGGATCAAATGTATTGTTTGTTTCGTCATAATTATAAATATAATGAGATTTTGTAGTGGCTAGAGCATAAAGAATATTTTCATAAAACTCGGTGAGCTCAGTTATCCCTACCGATGCTCTCTGCTTCTTAATATTTGTAGCTAGACGAACGGAAAGTACATTTCTGATGGCAAAACAGTTTACAAAATCAACACCCGCCACATTATTTTTCCACTGTGGTATATCCTTGCCTTGCTTATACACATACACTTCTCGATCACACCTCGTATATCTGCTTTGCCCATGGGAAATCCTCAATCACTCACAGTTTCCAGTGTTTCTGCTATCACTTCTTCGACTTTAGATAAAACGGTTGGATGTCCAGGATAATTTTCATGAGACCCACGAACTTTGTACATTAAATTCGTTCTGTTTATTTTATACTTTTTAGCGGCCGCACTGTTTGATAACTGACCGCTTTTAACTTCACAAACTGCTTTTTTAGGGCTTCTTCGCTATAGTTTTTTTATGCACTAGCTCCCGGTTTCTTTTTGTAGGTTCTAACAATATTTACACAATGTTTTTAAATATTTAGGCCACAATAACACATCAGTACGCAATAACACATCTGCAGAATGCTCAAACACGTGCCTACTAATATTTACATAACCTCAAAATTTCTTGCCTTACCGCTTATATAAGGAGCGTTGTCAAAGTAGCCCCATATAGTGTTAACGTAACCCTCGAAGTCATAGTAGCCCTATTTTACGGTAGCAGTTTCGTAACCATTTTTACTTATTGTCTTTTCTCACCATAACAACAACACATACTAATGTTGAAACTTTATTCACCATACCATCAAACGGTTAGTGATGAAATTTTCTAACACTTTGCGTTATCACAATGAATATATCACTAAAAGTATTCAATATTTCATTCTTTCATACTTTTGTAGATCACAAATATATTCAAAAGGGCCAAACATAGTTACGATTCTAAACAATAATGAATATAGAATTTGAATATCAATACTGCCGTGGACCATTTCAATAAAATTAATAGAAACAATAGTCGTCTTCATCCAGTGTGTATGTGTATTCATAATAATGAATATACATGTAAAATCAGTGGTTTGACGCCCTATAAAGTGCAAAAGATCTAAAGTTTCTAAAATAATACTATTCATGCATTTATTTGCAAACATTTCAGGGTAAAATAATACAACTACATATTCTTCCCAGAAGTGCGAAATCAAATTTAGAAACAAATCCACTTTTTAGTGTGAATTCAGAAAACTAAACAACATTTTCCTGACAGGTTACAATAAAACTGAAAAAGTAAGTTGATTTATTTTGAGTCTCACTGATAGATGCGTAATGCTTACATATATACAAATCCAGCATGTCTCCAAGGAATGGAAATTGCATCCGTCTATTCGAAAATTCGCATTAGATACGAGTGACATGTATGTGTCAGTCCATAAAACAGTCACATCCTGGGTAAAATTTGTAAGGTTACCAAATCTCATTTCAATACTGCTATCTTGATAAATATATCGCTACATATTTTTTTTCTATTATAACCCGTAATTAGTCATGTGAGTTATGTATCCTGGAACCTCGCCTAAAACGACATATCCTAAGAAAAAATCATCATAACTCAACAACTAACCACAATATTTTAAAAGTCTAACTATCTGCAAATACCAGAAAATCTTTACTATTAGTGTCAAATTAGTAAAATTATGTTTTATTTAAGGTATTTTATTAAATTATATTTTGCTAAAACTGTCTACTATGTCATTTTATCAATACTACTTGCTAAAATCACATACGCTATGTCATTATACCCTAACACTAATGGTAAATTCAGACCACCTAAAAAATTTTAATAATAATAGTGTGATTTTTCGTAGAATTTCAATTCGAAATATATTACTTTGTAAAGTGAAATTTGAAGAAAAATCTCACTATTATTACAATGGAATTTCACAAAGTGACAACAGAACCAAGTAGTCGTTTAAAAATTAAAAATTAAAAATTTTTAAATTGTTTTAATGACCGACAGAAACAAACACGTATTTCTACTATACTAGCAAATATCATTAACATAACACCTAACTTTGTTGAAAAATAAAATGCAGGTTTAGTTCATTTAGTTAAATAAACAGTTCTTAATAGCACAAGTCACAAGTGCAGATTTTTATTTTATTGTCCACCCCAGCACATTCAGCATGAGCCCATTTTGTACAAATTCGACAACGTATCCAGGCTTCACGTGATTTAGATCTACCATATAAGTCGTTACAAAAAATATAAGCAGCGTCCTCCTCATCATCATCTTGGAAGAATATATCATTTTCCTTATCTTCATCTCATACATTTAATTGGCTTTGAATATTCGTTTTAGCTCGCAGCACGTCTAAATTCACCAGCCCTTTTGCCTCAACTTTTGCCTTTATTTCTGCTAAGCTAGGACTTGGCTACCAGTAGATGTCTTTCTGCGCTTGGTGTTTTCTGTTCGCATAGATGAAGAATAGGTGATACTTCCTTGAGTTTGATCCAAGAAGATGAAGACTGTACAGTGGACGGATTTGAAACTAAAGCTTCTTGGCGCATTATTTCATCAGCTGCATCTGAAGTTGAAGATTTTGAAATTAAAACATTTTGGTGGCTTATTGCATCATTAACCCTGTGTTCCTGTGTATCGTGATTTTTATCATCAAAAATATCTGAATTAAAAGGTTGTATAGCAGAATTTTTGAAACCGTTAACAGTATTTTGAGTAGATACTGCTTTTCCATAAGCTTCTGCAAATAATGCTGCAACTTTGTGATATTTTGTGACCACTCGCCCTGGATGATTTCTTAGCCATTTTGATACTTCTGCATTGTGGTGGAAATCAAATAATAATGATACCGTTCTGCTTTGCTAAAAGATACAACCTCCAAATCTTTGTGACTTTCGTGACTATCTAAAAGATATAAAACTTTATTTTCCAATGATGGTTTTGCATATTTAATGAAATGTTTTAGTCACTGAAGAAAAGTATGACGTCATCCAATCAGAATCGCTCATAAATCCCAATGTGCCTGGAGGAACCCCGCCTATGACCTCATTTGTCCATATTTTTCTGGTAAAGATCAGGGATGGGGGAAGATAATTTCCACCAGAGTTCATACAGCAAACAGCTGACCCCAGCAAACAGCTTGAGGTGAACTTCCCTTTGTGCCCTGATTAATGCGCCTACATATTTTTTTTGCTCCATACTTTGTGGGGTCTTTGAACAGTAGACATTCCTGTTTCATCTATATTACAGAATATTCAGGGGTCAATGTTATGTTTCTTTAGCATATCATCAACGTTTTAAAAAAGTGACTAACTCGTGGTTTATTAAAACTTGTGCTATACCTGCTACTAACTGGTAAGCCAGTTTCCTTACATGATCACCAGGGAATCCAAATAGCATGCTTTCCAATTGTAATAAATAATCAAAGCGTTCTCTTTCGTATTCGAGGGAAACCATTGTTTGGTATCCCTAAGCCCTTTTCAATCCCTTTTATTTGCATATTTTTGTTTGGAGCCCTTCGACGAAAAATGGCTTGTTGTACACAGTTAGTTTTAGACGCTTTTAAGTATTCCATTTCGCCATTGTTTACTGATTGGATTGCATTGTTCATACTTTCCATTGAGCAGTTCTGCCTGTCTGGTTTCCTTTTTTATTTTCCAACCACTTTCCCAACTGAAATTAAAAATATGAGTTTTCAAAAATAAGAAAAGATAGGGTGATCTACAAATTATAGCCTGAGTGTAAAATGACATAGTGCGTCATTTTATTCGAGGACCGTTAATGTCGTTTTAGACATTAATCACCATTATAAAAAAAGTACATTAGAGATAAAAACTGTATATAATATGATAATTTCTGTATACATTCAATACAAGTATTTGCCCTACTTACTTTTGTGAAAAAGTCGAAAAAATAAAATTTTTGTAAAATATATGGGACTATTTTTGTAAAAAATTTTAACCTTACAATATGGTGTATAATTAAGTAAAACGTTGCGGTAACACCCCGACGGCTATCAGACGATAAGTAATATTTGGTCTAGCAGTAGATAGTTAGACAGGGAGCGCCTTAATGAGAGAGGACTTAACGCGGTAATTTTGAAAGGACCCAGACTATGTCATTTTATTCCAATATGTCATTTAAGCCAGGTTCCCCTACACTCCCATTTGTTTTCAAAGTTGTACATTAGTTAGGTTCTTCTCTCTTTTACTATTTTCACAATAACTGTAGAGGTTCTTAGTACTTGTATAATGGCCTAATCGCTTTTGTCTTATTGTTAGTTTTTCATATATGTAGCAACAGTTCGCTACATATATGAACTACAGTATAAATAAAGCACAGGCGATTATTAGTGAGTGCATTTTATAAAAAGCAGATAATGATTTTTTCTAATTATTTTGTTTTATTTTAATAAGAGCAACCGTAATATAATATTTTTTCACCAGTACAAATAGTATGCATATCTAAAATAAATAATATTTACTCGGAGTCCGGGTGGCTATGGGGTACTTGCAATGCGAATTTCAAAATTAAATTAATTACATCGTAAAAATAATGATGTAGACATTTCTACGGATTTGATCGAGGAAGTTCACCTCAAGACTATTCATGGAGCAAATGTAAGAACACAATATTTTCCTCCCTTGTAGGCGACTAACTAACTTCTCGAGCTCAAAATGGAAGTATTTCCCAACATCTTCATAGAACTCAGAATCTTATGCAGTATTCCAGTGAGTTTTGCTGACACTCAACGTTCGTTAAATTTTACTTGCCAGAACAAAAAATTTTCTTCGTTCTACAATTGGGTCTTATCAAAATAGAATTTAATTTAATGTGATCAAATCAACGTAGTAATATCTCAATAAACGTAAGATAAATATTACATAAAATACATTAAATCGTACTCCCATTCGATTTATATTCATAATAAAAATTATAACGCAATAACTAATTTTTATTCAGTGTGATATTTAAAAAAGTTTTTTTCATGTAAAGCCACATTTCATTTTGCACATTTTTGCCGGTTGTGGAGTGACAAAGACCACAATGCATCCTTTTTTCCTGAGAACATATCAAGTGACTCACGTTATCATACCCGGCTTCCTTTGTTGCTTTTCTTGCAACTGATTGGACAGAGCCGGGTCATTCGCGAGCCGTTCCATAACTGGTAAGAAGGGCTTTGCAATATTGCATCGAAAAATTCCAACAAATCCCTTTCTGGTTGATCTGGAACATGTTATCTCATTGTACGATAAAGAAACCAAGCATTTTGTACAGAATCAACTAGCCCCCACAAAAACAGAGGCCAGTATCATCTTCTGGACCTCAAACGCGTTCGATAATATCTAATTTTTGGGTCCATTCGATCCGTTCCTCCCATATTCTCATTGTAGGTTTTTATTAAATTTGGTTGAGTAACCTTAATTTTCTATTATTGTCTGCAAAATAGTACCTATTTGCTTGGTATATTGGTTGCGCTCCCTCACAGTTAGAAGCCAAAGTCACGATATTATTGTCATTCCATCTACATAATAGCAACTTGTTTGTTTCATTATAAAAAGTTTCATAATCTCCTATTTTAGATTTTTCATATCGCTAATTGGACATTTCTCTACCCTATTTGATCTTGTTTCCAACATATCCTATGTTATTAGCTGACAAATGATCAATTAGTCTCAGCGAAGTAAAGTAATTGTCTGCATACAAGCAATGAGGCATAAATTCGTTGTTTATTTTCGAAAGGCAGTCGGAAAATTGCAGAATCATAGCACCACCAAGGCCAAAATCCTTTTTATACTTGTTGGATTGCCCTTTGACTCCTTGATATATGCAAAAATCAGTGAGTTAACCAGATTTTAGGTTCCAGCAGCAAGACTTAAAACCTAAGCGAATCGGTTTTTCCTTTATATGCTGTTTCACGCCGTGACGACCGCAGTAGGGAATCATTGCTTCATCTATACTGGACTCGGTTTCCCAAATGGTATATTCATAAAAGAATGTCTTTAGCATTTGAAGTTAAGGACTTATTTTGTACTTTCTATCTGATTTGTCAATATGCATTTTATTATTTAAGTGGAGGTACCTCATTATGGTCTCAAATGTATTTCTACGTATAATGTTTGAAACTAGAATATTTTTCACATCATCAGATTCTTCCCAGTACATGTGCCTTCTAGAATTGACATTGTATCCACTAACAAGTAAAATCCCAATAAAGAGTTTTAGCTCATCTACGCCAAATTCTAGTTTCCTACCTTTTGGTACAGCATAATGAGCTGCATACATTTACATATCATATGAAATGCATACATTTCTATTTTACAATAGGTGTAAGGAGTTTCTCGTCAAAACAGAATTCAAATATTTGAAGAGGTTTCAACTGTCATGAATAAAATGCAGGTAGGGATGTTTTCCACTCAGGTACGTCAGATATGTTCCGACTAATTCTAGACCTTAGTGAATTGAAATCTGGCGAATGACTTTTACAGTAATGTCACGACCGCTTAACAGATTTCCCCTCGGATTTTCCTTAATTGGTATATGAGTGATACACTCAATTTGCGGAGGATTTATAAAACCCATTTGTCGGATTATCGCTTATTTACAAAATATGCGTTTCTTCATCTGCGTTTTCTATACTATCAATGTTATTCTCATTGATTGTAACATCGCAGTCTTGTCCGTGTAGTATAACTTCAGCTTCAGAACATAGCTGCGCACGATTTAAATTATTAAATGCTCCACCACAATCTTCATCGGCACTATCTTCATCCGTCATTTCATTATGTATGGGGGAGCTAGATAAATATCGAGCTTACATTTTGCATGATTTTAGTTTCTTCTAACAATGTGATTATTCTACGCGCCCTCGATCAATAAACCTTTGTCGATGTCGCTGCATTTATACGTTTGAAGAATGAAATTTTTGGTAAAACTTTGTACTCTGAAAGAATAAGTCTCGGCTATTTTCGTAATCCTCTATAATAAACCTGTTAATGACCGGTGTTGCAAAAACACAAAAACCTGTTAATGCCCATACGCATCAATTAAAATTGTACTGTTATTGCTACCCTAAATGATAAAATATCAGAACTTCCATGGTAAGGGCACTTCACTTAACCTTTTATCAAAGAGTTTTAACTGATAAAATATCTTTATTATAATAAAATAAACAATGGTCGATATTTGGATGAAAACACCTGTGGATATAAGTCAAGTTGACTTTCGAGGGTATAGATGGTACATCAATTGCAAGCTGATGTTGCGGAAACGCAATATTGGGTATTAATGGGTTAATGGACCAATGTTTCGGGTCCAGCCTAGTTCTCGACGATTCTGCTAACGCGAGTGCTGAATGATAGATCTACACAACTGCATATTCTCGCTGTTCAATTTAACACTAACTAGATCAAGATAAACAGATAAACAGATAAACAGATAGAAATGCCAAATAAAAAAAGACGAACACAGAAAGTAAGTACATTATGATTGAATAAACGGTAAATAGCAACAGCAATAGCACTCTTAAAAATTCATGGGTGGGATTGCCAAACCAATCTTTAATATACTCCAGGTCAAACGATTTATTATATACTGCTTGAAGAAATTGAAGCATAAACATGAAGAAGATGATCTGCTTTTTACGTTTAACAATTAAAGAATCGTGAAATGAAAAAGTAGTATTCCAAATGCAAAAATTCTTTATTTCAACAATTCCAATTCAACAATTATATAAAAACAGCTTCTCCGGAACCGAGGAAGTGGATAAATAAGCAATAATTGAACTAGAAGGAACAGATGATTTTTTCCCAGATTGACTTGTTTTCTTATAAAAGATTCTTTTAACAAATAAGCATTTACAAAAGGATTTTGATGAAATCATATTAGTTTTAATTTCTTCAGTAAGAAGCGGCAAAACCCCACGAATTATAACCTTGGAAGAAACTAAATATGATGGAATGGAGATCTTGACATTACACAATTTCGATGCCAGATTGAACTTTATAAAGAAATTAAAATTTGCAATAGACAGCAATTCAACAAAACTTTGGAGTTTCGAACTTGGAGAATATATTTTAACGCCCGGGACATTGTTTAACTCCTGGAACATGGAGTATGTTTCTTGATTTAAGGAGTATGATTTTACTTACTGTTATTATTACCTGACTCATTACTCACATTACGTTTACTAGAATTTACGTTACTATTCTCATTAGACTTAATAATTTCAATACGCGCACGGTCGTCATTCAAAAAACCTCGAAAAGAGGAATCAAGACCACGTGAATCCTCCTCCCCAGCATCCATATTCACAACCTGGAGAGGATAATCTCTCCAGGAAGGAAAAAACCAAAAATAACAAAATGAAAAACTCTTATTTAGTATCACTTAGTAAGTCCATGATCTAGTCGATACTTATCATTAATATGTCCAAATATCAATGTAAAATAAAAAAAATTTCCATAGCGGTTTTTTAATCTGCACTCCAGAAACACAGTCCAATCATTCCAACAAAACCAAAACTCCAATTTCTTCTAATATCACAGTTAATACAAATTTTTCTCGATGTCATCCCAATATATTTCATATCGCGAGATCCACATTCTAAATTCATATATGCTGGTTTTTAATCCCATAGCGGTTTTTATCTTTATTATTTGTAATAAAATTTATATCAAATGAATATCATCGGTAGTTGGACATCAGGTTTTAGAATAAATCACATTATTTCTTTAAAAGACATGCAATATAACTAATACAATGTAAGATATAAGAATGTTGCTTACCAAAACGTATGGCAGTACTCTAAACGAATTGCACAATAACATACAGAATGTAACTGCCGAATTTTCTAACTGGTGCGACAGAAATAATGTTATGGTCAATTGCAATAAAAC
>WYDF02031186.1:0-12807 GCA_009867245.2 Adranes taylori
GCTGCTATATATTAAAAACAAATATTTGTTATTGAAATATTTATTTAATTAAAGACAATAAAATTTCGTTTATTTGTCAATATGCATTTGGCAACATTGCAGTTTTAGAATAAAAAATGTAAATCAGTAATTATTCAGTAAAAATATATAGACCGATCCTTTAGAAATACATAAGTTTATTCAGAATTTTAAAACAAATTTGTATTATCTTTCATAAAAACGTTTTAGTCTTCTCTGACACGGTTTTAGGGACATCCTGTACAATGCAATGCAAAGTGTCAATAATAATTGAGGTGTTAAATCGTAAAATGTTCCTTCAACAAAATTTTTATTTATTTCTTTTTCATGCTTTGCTGTGTAGAATTCAGCACTTGCCATGTTACTGAATTTGGTGTTCCAATACAAAAGCATCCATTGTTTGTCCTTATCCAATAATTTGTTTTTGTTGTTTGAACAGTCTATATTGAAATTACCTGTATGCGTTGATATGTATCCGACATCATAGCAATTAGTAGATTGATAAGTACGACAACAGAAACCAACATATAAATACCAAAGACGACCTTGAAAAGGACTTTAGTCCATGGTGGTCGTTTCTTTTCAATCAATGGTAAATTATTGTCGGCCATCAATTCGTCGGTCGTTGTTTGGCCGAATATGGCGAAAAATAGAAGTTCGAAGGCCAGTAGTGGGCTCATTGTCACTGAGATTAGTTTACATATTAAATATCTAACAGTTATGTTACATCAAATAATGAAACAATCCCAAGAGCAACTAATTAGTTTGTTTCAAATGTATTATTTTTAACTATTACAAAAATATTCTATTAAATCAGATTATAATAAAAAAACAGTTTTTTCAAAATACTTTTTTTGTATACTTAAATTGCAAAAAATTAATACATATGCAAAGTTATTAAAAATGATAAAAATATTAAATAAAAAATATAATATTACAGTAGATTCGCGATTATCCGAGTTCCGGCCAACCGAGTCTCTGGGATCGGAAGATAAAAAATAAAAATGAAGCTCTTAATAGTGAAACAATTACCGCGAGAAGCGATGTTTATTAGTCTTAGATGTCATACTTCGAGTAACTCCACTGTCACTTCGGTTGGTTCTGCGCTCGTGTAAAACGTGGCTGTATCGTTGTGTTGCTTTTGTGCGTTTATTGTTTTCTGTGTTTCGATATGATTGGAAAACGGGGAAGATGGAGTAGTTTCTCTTGAAACGAAATTGAATATAATAAAACGGTTGGACAATGACTAGTCTATTAAAACGGTGGCTACCCATTTGGGAGTTGGGGAAGTGACTGTTGGGAATTGGAGACGTAACCGGAAAGAAATTGAAAACTTTTTAAACAAAAGTGTGAGTGGGGCAGTCGATAGACTTTGAAGAAGGGCAACTATTTGTAGCAATCTGAAAACCAACCACTGTTGCAAGCTAAAACGCTTGAGTTCCACAGAAGCTTTAAAAACGACAAGGATACATTCACTGCAAGCGATGGATAGTTGGACAGGTGGAAGAAAAAATATGGCATAAGGCAGCTGAGCATTAATGGAGAAAAACAGTGAGCTGACTCATATAAGGTTTCGGAATTTTAGTCTAAAATGGAAGAAATCCTTTCCAATTAAAACCTCAGATCAAATTTCAAACTGGTCTTAACTTTCGAATGCTACCTTCAAAAACCGTAGTAGCAAAATCCGAAAAAAATGACTCCTAACGTTACAAAAATGTAAAGAGAGTCACAATTCTGGCTGCCTGTTTTTGATTCTTTGAAACTAAAGCCTGTGCTTATTGGAAAGTCTGGAAACCTAAAAACCTCCAGACGTTGATTGTAAAATTAGATGAAAGATTGACTGTTAAGGAAGCCATAGAGCAAGTCATAGTAAAAAGATGTTGCATACTGGATTTCTTCAACTTGGGACGAGTTGGGTACGAGGTGGGAACCATTCAAAAGTGATGGAACAATTTATTTGTGTTAGATAGACCCCTAAAAAAGTACCAGATCAGGAGAATGTGAGTGAATTAGTTCAACTAACCAATGAGCTACCTGAAGAAAATCAAATCAAGAGCAAAGATATTCGTGATTGGTGGAATGAAAATTACCGATAAGGATATTATCGATATGATTAACAGTGCTAAAGACACTGAAGAAGACGACGATACGGAAGAGATAACTCTAAAAATATCACATTCTGATAGACTAATATTGATTTACACCTCTCTCGCTTACGTAGAGCAACAAGAAGAGTGTACACCACATTCCTCAAGATAGAGTATGTAATTATTCTATCTTCGGCGTTAGCGTAACATTGCATCATCTAAGAGAGGATCGAGGTTAACTCAGAAAACAATTAAAGACTTTTTTAAGAAATAATTTCATATTTCTACTTGCTTACCGATCTGTAATAATGTTTATTTTATGTTATTTCATACAATACACCAATTTTGTACATTTTCACGAGTTATTAGTTAACCTTCGTATTATCTGAGTTTTTCCGCATCCGATGTGGTCTCTATCCGAATTATCTCGGTTAATCGTGAATCTACTGTATTTACTTTATTATAATTAAATATAAAAATCTTGAAACAAATAAGGCACACAACACATAACAAGTTAGCCAGTTTGTACACACGCATATGTAACATATAAGAATGTAACGTAACATGTATGGATGTACAGGGCACCTGGATATCAGTGGTGAGCGGAACATGGGTACACTTAGTCATTGAATAAAAATTTATTCTAAAAATATAAATTTATGCGTATAATATATTCAATGAGTATAATGTAATTTGATTGTAATGAGCACGGGTGTGATGGAAAAATACATTCCTGGTGAAGCTAAGACAAAAACTATCCTCCATATAGAGAACTGCGTGCTTTGGTATAAGAAGGACTATGAAAATGACACATCGGTAATGCCAGATCTTCCACCACTACAACTGATGGAATCCTGAATCGGCTGAAAATCCATAGCCAAACAGGACAAAGAATATAGTCACTAAGATTACAAGGGATGAAATATTACACATCAAATCCGACTGTATATCTCCAATTTACAATATAATATATGAGAGAGGACCCTTTTACCTTTTTCGGAATTTGCTCTAGTCGGATTCAAGAGCTTCTGGAAATACGATCGTAGGCATGCACAGAGAAAGGCCTAGGTGTAGAAAATCCTATCCTCTGGCCCACAGTTTTTTCAAGCCGAAATATATACAATTCTCCATTGCGCACAGAAAAATATAAGAACGAAATATAACAAACAACTGTACTTTATATTTATTAGATTTTTCAAGCGGTTAAAAGCCCTAAAACTGTGCCTGGACTGACGGACGAATGGATTAATACAATGTACACATTGAGGACGCTGATATAGAGACCAGGGCACATGGCCATTGGAAGCAACGACATAGTAGATGTACTAGCATTGCTACTCACATCAATGAAGCGATAAGAAACTAGACCAGTGATAAACACACAAACTTCTGGGCAAAACAGTAAGCGCTTCATGGAAAAGTTTTGTAACACCAAATCCTCAGATTTGCTGAAACTCAACAGGAAGGCAATCGAAGCGAAACTGTCCTGTTAACAGGATACGCATCTCTGAGGGTACATGTACAAAAATTTTTATTTCTGGTAACTATCTATATGTGGCTTCTCCCATTTTGGTACGATGACATAAAACTCTTCCAGTAATATTTACTTGACGTAACTCTGGTATACTGAGTATATAGCTTCCTAATAAGGCTGTAGTTTCGAGCACATGCTTTTATTTACTCAAAATGAACAACATTATTGATTATATGAAAAAACTGACCAAAGTTGATAGCATCACAACATAAAATTTTGAAAACTACTCTATGAAGGTGAGCCTGATATGTCTTGCATATGTACATCGTTTGGCTTTTGCAAATCTTCCATCTCTTCCTTGCATTTTTTTTTTATTACGAATTATAATAGATCAGTTCTCTCCTGCATCATTGCTCATGGCAATATGTTTCACAAGCCACAGCCACATGAAAATGGCTTGTGACGATGTTATCAAAAAATATGATATGATAGAGTTTCAGATAGAGTTTCAGGATAGAGTTTCAGGATCATGAACAACTTTCAAAAAGTTTGTTACAACCCTTTCACCTAAATCCACGTTTTCATTAGTCTTCTGTGAAGCACCACCATAAGGGTCAAACTGATACACATATCCTCCAGCTGAGGCTGTACACTACAGTCTGAATCCAAATCTTACTGGTTTCCCTCGTATAAACATCTTAGAAGAATGACGTCGAAAACATCGCAGCATCTCTTCAACAATTTATATCTTATGGGAAAATACTTCTTGATTTCATCAAATCTGTTCCGTGACATTGTTTTGCGTATGAGAGTGATCACTTTATCTTCATCTAAACTCCAGTAAAGAGTGATAACCAGTGAATATAGAGATACCAATAATTTATTTTAAAGTCAGTTCGTGACATAGCAAATGTGTGGTTGTTTTTACTTTGAGCATATTTCATTGAAAACTCTACTATTTCATTCAAAATTGGTTTGTCTAAGAAAACTCCAAACATTTGTATGGGTGTCAAACTCCCAAACATATTCTTTATTTCTTCGACACATCTAACAGTTTTTAGGAGGGTCAGTGTCAGTATTCGTTTCTTCTTTCTCTGGGCAACTCCTAACGTTACGTTAGCGCAACGAATACATAAATCAATTGGTATGCATGGCTTTTGATTCCCATTATGCAACAACACAACTTTGAAGTTTCGCTTTGATAAATCGATGAACAAAAGCCATTCAGAAGGTTCATGCAACTGCGATAAACTTTCAAATAGTCCATTGATTTCGTTACAATAGCATAATGAGCCATCAACAGTGAAAAATGTAGCTAATTGAAGATTACGCTTTTGATAGTGGCACACTTTAATGTTCGTTGCGAGCAATTTTTTTTATTTAATAGGGTTAAGCCTCGAACCAAATCATTTAGTTCTTCTTGAGTGAATACTTCTGGCGTTTTTTGAACATCAGATGAATAGTCAAGGTCGGCAGTATCTTGATGTTCGTTACAAGAGTCCACTTCCATCTCATCTTCGACAGAATCTAGTCCATCTATCGGAGGCATTGGAACTGGTAATGAGAGGTCATATGGAACTGGCCTGATTACTAAGTTCAAATTTGGATAAACGATTTTGTGCCTATTTTTCGATGAAAATCCAGTTGTATTAACGATACAAAAAAAATCTGATTCTTTACATGATTCTTAGGCTCCCCCCATTCCATGAAAATGCAGCTTTCCGTTTGTGAAGCCAGTCACGCAATCAACTAGAACAGCTTGTGCAAATAATATGTAGATCACCATGTTTTA
Organism: Adranes taylori; assembly: GCA_009867245.2. Classification (NCBI taxonomy): domain Eukaryota; kingdom Metazoa; phylum Arthropoda; class Insecta; order Coleoptera; family Staphylinidae; genus Adranes; species Adranes taylori. Next base: position 5,372 of record WYDF02031186.1, read on the forward strand.
TCTTGATCACCTAACGGACATCCAAAATACAATTTGTATATTTTCGACAGATCCGCTGTAATTTTACGTCGCTGACTAGACATTGGCAAAGGCAAAAAAACCGCATTCGTAGCAAAAGGTTCTCCAAAAGCTGATTCTTGCACTTTCTTGGCATCTTAATTTATCTTAATTTATGTTATAAATATTAAATCAAATCTGGAATGAGAAATATTATCATTATTAACACGAAAAGCGAGAAAACATATTGAAAGAAGAGGCGAAAAATACGAACACAACATTGGTGAAAGTAGAATGAGGAGAACCACGAGGCACGATAGCGATCACTTGCTCTAACACAACCGTTCACAACGACAATCAAGCCAAAATGAAAGAAGCAGGCAAGAAACAACAGAAAGCGACGACACGAGATAGGAGAAAGATAATGTGAACGAACACAAGAGTGACGCAAGGCGGCGCGAGATCTAAACTGAACATACAGTTGCCACTAATCACTAATCTTAAAACATAATGCAAAGTTCACTACTTGAACAATCTATCAAGACTTAAATTGTTCAAGTAGTGAACTTTTTCATGTTTTGACTATTTCGATCATAATTTTTGCAAAACTTTATAAAGCAAAGGACTCCGTTTACAAGTGCTTACTTTATCATAAGTTCGCTGACTTTAAAAGGAAATCTTTTGAACAGATTTGTACATTTCAAGGTAGAAGTGATTGCTTTCTTTGAAACTGGGAATCAAGGTTTTGGATTCCAACATAATACATGTCATCTCAAAAAGTAGATGTGCTACAAAAAAACTGAGAACAGATTTGAAATCAGCGAAAAAACTGTATTTGGGCCATTCAACATCGAATGTGATGAAAAATTGTTGTTGACCAGTTCTTTGAGGTATCTTCACTCATACCTCAGAAAAGCAGTTTTGTTCATAAAGATTTATAAAAAAATAATTATTTTTTAAATATTTTACATACCGAAAAAATTATCTGACACATTTTGATCAATTATCATGTTATTAGAAAAGGCATTTTCTTTGAATTCTTGCATTCGAAGTAAGTTTTCCTCATGTATTTTGATACACTTTAGCACTACTAGTTTATTCCGGTGTCATATACATGAAAGTATTATATAAGTTATTTTGAAAAGTACCTCATTATTCTATTATTTTCCGATTCAGCTTCTTACATACGGAATAGAAATTAATTGCAGTACTTTGATAAATAAATTTTCTTGGATGTCTTACATACCGAAAAAGATTTCTTAAACACCCCAAAAATTCCATTTCTTTGGAAAAAAGCGATAAGTACAATAGAAAATCTATTTATGTTTAGCGGTACATGAAATATGGTAGAGAAATATCTCTCTAACTATATCTTTTCCACATCAATAAAGATAGATTATTTACGCAAAACCCTGTAAACTTAAATTTGAGTAAACATATAACATCAAACGATATTTGTAAAAGAAATAGAAATGGAATTTTTGGATAATTAGATAATATTAATTTAGTATAATTGGTTTGTTTCTGGAAGTTGCATTTGTTTCTGGATTTTGCATAATAATTTTCATTCCATTACATTCGTATAAAAATTGCTCACATCTGCACATAATATTCAACATTTTCTTTCCTCGAAATTCTAGTTTTTCTCAAAATTCTCAATTGTTCTAACCACAATAAGTTTCATTAAGATACCATCGTTCAAACCACATCATTATTTATATTTTTCGTTTTCTATATATGAATAGTTGTAATAGAAATATTTCAACATAGTGAATAACTCACCTTCAGCAAAATGTTCTTTAGAAGGACCCGTACCCAATCTTCTTGCCTCTTCCCACGAATAATTCTTGAATGGCTGATTCATCGCTACAAAATGCATCGAAAATCCAAAAACGAAGATAGCCAACACAGCTAGAAATCGGCCCAGATCTTTCATTAAATTACCTATAATTATAGCCCATGGACCAAATAGATGATGAAAGGAAAGGAAATCTAAGATTTGTACACAAGCTAAAAGGTACGATATAGCAAATAATTGATTTCGACAATACATTAATGTTGGCCAATAAATTTTTTCAATAGCTATCATGCCCAAAACATGAGCAGCTACTCCAAAGATACCGAAGAGAAGTACAGATATTTTAATCCATCCTAAACCAGATTTATCACTTGGATTTGTTAACTCGAATAATAATAAACCACTTAACCATACTAAGAGTACAAGTTCATACCAGTAGGGGATTAATCCAGGTCTTACAATTGGATAATAAGGAAAAATTGCTGTTGCTAAAAGGAAGATCATAAGATAGACATGTGAAGTAAGATAAGACATAAATTTGATGATAGGAACCTTATGGTATTTATGGCCTAGAGGTAAAGTGAATGCCAGCCATATTGGTGGACAAATAATGAATGTCAAAAATAGAAGCATTGTTTTCCACGCTGGCCAATTTAAGGAGCCTCTCCAGAGTTCCTGAAATTAATTTAAAAAATATATTTAATCATTTAAAAATAATATCAAAGCCATATCTTTGATACTATATATAAACTTAAAAATAAAATACCTGTAAATACCTCTGGACCACAGTATGTGCTATTACTTCTTTTTGCTCATTCTCGATCAGTACATCAAGAAATTCAACATTACGCCGATCCGTTGACGTTAAAATTTGGCCAGCCGAATCAGCGCCAGCTGCTAAAGCCAATAGTTCGGTCGCCATATATTCGCAATGTTTTCCGGCATTAATTAAATCTTTGGCACGTTCCTTTTCTTTTGTACTCAAGACAATTAGAATGTTGCTTAATTTGGCAGCAGTATCTACTGGTGCAGGTGATACTAGTACGAATTCTTCCAATGGCTTGTTTTTATGGTTTTTTGAACACACGGTTAAATTGTAGACAAATCTTGATATTCATATAAAATAAAATAATAACAAATGAAAATATAACAGTAATAATAATAATTGATTTAATAATAATAATAAATAAAATAATAATATTATGTTTTTTTAGATCATTATTTCGTCAGATACACTGATTTCACATACTGAGTTACGGAGTTCGGCCCATCAGGGCCATTATCTAACAGTTGACTGGTCTCTTGTTTATTTTTTTGCATTTGTCAAATTTTATGCCATATTTTTCTTGTCGGTGGTGCCATGTTTATTGCTTTATCGCTAATATTATTATTGTTATGTCTTCTTGCTTTTGCAGTAATTATAGTGGTCGTAGTCTGCCGAATTTACAATTTAGTTGTTCATTTGCTAAGTTTTCATTAATTTTATTATGATATATTTCTATGTTCATTGATTTCTAGGTTTTGTTGCTTCTTTTCAATATTTATAGTGTGTACTCTGTTGTGTCGATTCGATGGTCATATTTTAGTAGGTGATTTATGAAGTAGAATCATATAAGTCGAGTCTTTTTATTGCATATTGGTGTTCTTTAAATCTTGTTTTGATGTTTTTACTTGTTTTTCCTATAAATGACTTATGTCAAGTTATACAGTTTAATTTGCACATTCCACTTTGTTTCTATTTGTTTGTGTCGCTTATGCGATTTTCATATATATTGCTTGAATAATTTAGTTATTTTATATGTGTCCATCTGCAAATAATTGAATGTTGTCCGCATAAGTGAAAAACATCCGAAACAAAACACAAAATCAGTTATATAATTCGACTATGTGGACAAGGGCACATACAAAATAAAATCATAAGAAAATTGCATGCAGACTAGAAAATAATGTAAGCAAAAAATTCCGTCAATTATACAGCCAAATACAAAGTGGAATATGCAAATTAAATTGTAAAACTTACTTTAAACCATACTAAGTTTTACGACAGCACATGTTACATAGTAATGTAGAAAAGACGAACAGAAACTTCAAAACAAGATTCAGAGAACATCAATATGCAATAAGAAGATTAGGTACTACAAGCACTCAAACTACTACAAACACAAAAAACAGATAACCACAATGGAAACAGAGTTAAATAAATAAACATCACAATACCGGCAAGAAGAATACGACATAAACATTTGAGAAACGCAATCCAACAAATAAAAATATTCAATCAGCAGTCAGATGATGGTCCCGCTAAATCTAAACGGCTCACTCGGCATGTAAAATCAGTGAAATCGACAAAACAATAATTATAAACAATAATAATAATAAATGAAATAAATGACATAATAATAAATATATTGTAGAAATCGTAGAAATAAGTTATAATGCCATTGATTATTATAAGATTCCGACATTTTAACATAACTTACACTTAAAGCAGAGGTTTTTAAAGTTTCTGTATTGACATCTTTATTGTACCAACAGAATACTCTCATGATCTTACAGTTCATGTAATTTTAATACATTTTATTATTTAAATCAATTAAAAAATAATTTGTTCAATAACAGCTTACATTTGAAAACCTTTGGATCGTTCTTTTCATTTTGACATTTCTTCTTAGTTATTTTTGATGTCTTGACATATCAGGTAGACATTACTGGCATATCAGGTTTTCTTAGAAATCACTAAACATCTATATATTATTTATATGATACAAGTACGTATTAACCCGAGTTACAGAAGATTAATACGTACTTGAATTTATTTATATAATATGAATTTATTTATATAGTAAAAAACATAAATGTTAGTTTCTTGTAAACATGATCATACTGAGTGAAACTAACGTATATAAAATAAGTTAATGATAATAAAAATATTTGTATGTTAAACAGTAACTAAACTAAAAGTAAATTAAAAATGTATTTATAATTTTATATGACGACTTTTTTAATATTATGAGTTGCACTAATGTCTGTAGCGTTACATGTTGTACCAAAAATGTATACTTTAATTTTAAGGCTAAAACCGTATTTTAATTTTGCCGAACGTCATTAATTGCTGCTGTCGCAAGTAAAAATAATTTACTTTTAGATCCTACGCTAAAAATAAAATTTGTTAAGCTGCAATAGTTTTTAGCTAATAGCTATATATTATTATAAATATCATGTTAAAGATAATCAAAAGTAATTTAATTTTAATACATTTTATTATTGAAATAAATTTATAATTAATTTTTTCAATAACACTATCTTACATTTAATAAGCTTTAGATCGTGCTTTTCGTTTTAACACCTCTTTTTACTTACTTTTGATGTCCTGAATTTAGTAGCATATCAGGTTTTTTTAGAAATTACTAAACATCTATATATGGATAATAAAGTTTCCAGCTGATTAAAAAATTTCGTTTTAATAACAAAAGTAATCAGTCATCTTATTCACGTTCAATCGACCTTGATAGCGTGTTTTTATACATTGTTTTTATATCCTTGTGAAAATGTTCTCGTTGTTCTTTGCTAGATGAAAGCAACAAAAATTTTCTAGGCTCTACTAAATTTTTTGATGTTGCCGTTTTTATTCCAGATTTGGTTGGAAACAGTTTGAATCGTGTTTCTGTTAGCATTAATGGAATATGAGGGGGATTACTATCATATTTTACTCTTTTACATTCTTCACAAAAATTTATGAAATGTGTAATCGTTTCATTGCTTCAACAATTCCTTTATGGTTACTTTTATATTCATGATTGTTTTTAATTACATAATTAATTTCTTCAGTATTTATTCACCTTATAATTATTGGAGCATTGTTGTTAAAAATTTGGACATATACATTACCAAAATCTTCATATAGTTTTTGTGTATCGAAATGATATGAAGACTTTTTCTTTTGAGCTGTGAATTCTTTTAGAAAATTAATAATTTATTATCTGTTATGTGTTTTAGAAATAGGTACTAAATATTTATTTTGGTTATCTCCTTTTATATGTTTTTACTGGTATTGGATTGTTATGAACTGTACTTAAGTAAAATTTATTTTGAAATTTTTCTATACCTTTTTCTGATATTTGTATACCTAAATTAAGTTCTAGATAAACTTTTTGTTCCAAGCTGTTGAGTACTTTTCGAGCCAATGTTTCTTAACTTAATGTGGATTACATGCCTTAATGTCCCAATCATAAATAAAAACCAAGGATGTTTTTATATTCTGAGTATTGACCTAGCAGCATGCATATAATTTTAAGATCTTCACTAAGTTTGCGTACTGTGGTTTTGACACTAAATTTTATTGAGTAATAGCTCTAACTTTTCATAAGTCTATTTCAAGTGTGCAACAGATCTTTTTAAACTACTCTTTTTAAATTTATTTCCTTTCTAGATCCTTTGTAGACTCCTTTTAAACTTCTTTTTGAAGAATCCATAAAAAATCTCCATGATGATGGACCATAACGTTTCGGACCCTTCTTTTTGACGACCACAATTGTTTTTCATAACTATTGAAAGGCTCAAGTTTCGAATAAAATTGTTTAATTCTGATTGTATGAATGGATTTGACCGATTCGTATCTGGCTCGAATACTTCAATGATTTGATGATGAGGACAACTTCGAAACATAATGAACTTAGGCTTCAGACTGAAAATGTTATGTAGAAACTGTCGGACCATATCAAACGTGAATAACATATTTTACTTTTATTATTTGCATTAAAACTTTTCAAATTGCATCAACAAACAAAACAGTCATCAATTTAAAATAAACGTAAAAGTCCTCTTTACATCTTTCACTGAACAAATAAAAATAAGCCCAAGAAAACAATACCTAATTACTCGAACAAATGAACGTAATTATACGAACAATAACGTCAAATTTTACTTCAACTGAATGTGACTTAATTAAGTGGTTTTTTAAAGATGTTCTATGACGATCAACCTGTATTGTCAAAATGACTTATCAAGTTTATTACAAACGTGTACAAAATGTCAAAGTACCTCCTATCCTCCATTAAAGTGTATGTATCATGTTCCTTTGTAATAAGATATTCTAAAACGTCATGATGACCTTCCGATGCGGCAAACCATATTGGCACAGCTCCCAAATTTGTTTCGGCAATCGGCGATGCACCAGACTCGGTTAATAATTTAACTACATCGAAACAGCCCGCACGGGAAGCGTAATGTAACGGTGTCCATTGATTTCGATCTGTTGCATTGATTTCAGCACCTTGGCCTATCATAAATTTAATTCTGTATATGAATTATTGCTTTCGAAATAATTTGAAAATTATTTCTTCAAAGTAAAAAAGTTTCCAAGCAAATACCTAATAAAACTTCTACCATTTGATAATGTCCATTCGTAGCTGCAATATGTAAACCAGTTTTTCCATGTTTTTCTGTACTTTGGAGTAATTCGGCTGAACGTGCAAGTAGTAAACCCACGACAGTTGTATGACCACCGAAACATGCTAAATGCATTGGGTTAAAACCCTGCCAACAAAAAATTCAATAAATTTAAAATTACTTAAAACTTTGATAATATTAGAATATATATATATATATATATATATATATATATATATATCGTCAAGATATA
>WYDF02031197.1:0-12807 GCA_009867245.2 Adranes taylori
ATTGCCCAAGATTCTTCTTTACAACTACATAGGAACCGAGATATTTGTGGTAGTACACTTTTTTCAAGGTCAAATTATTCCCACGATTTCATGTTCGTTTTTTTAAACTCGCATAATTGCTCATATATTTCGCACTGTCGACACAGGAAATTAGATAAAAGATGGGGGGCGTTTTCGAGAAAATGGATCGCAAAGCTTGCAAAACAAAAACCAGCCTGTGGTTTCCACCATGTATATCTTAAATTGTAAAAAAATGTTTCGAATGCAATCCAAGGGGCTTTAGGTAGTAAAGTTTATTGGAATGTCCTACCATTTAAATTTTCTGAGATATATAGCAAGATTTTTTTAAATTTTAACGTGATAATTGCGCTGTATAAAAGTTTGCAACACGAAACTACTTTCATTCGACACAGAATAGAATGTGTGTCAAATTTCAGCCTCCTGTTGTGAATAAAGAAATTCTGAACAAAAAAATGGCGCATTTCCGCGTATTTGCCTGCGGCGCGGATACCTTGGCCTTCCACTTTGCCGCTACCTGCGACCGCTCTTGGCTCATTTTAAGAAAATTTCTAACATTGTCGTCTGGCATGCAAAGACTGTCTTGAACTTTTGAATTCGCGTACGAACTAACTTGCCAACCCATAAATCCCCAGGTTCTCATATTTACCTAAGGGACGGACAGTCGAAAAGTATGATACTTGTCGGTTACGATTATTTTTCTTATCTATAATAGTTTCTGAGATATATCGAAAAGTTTGTTAAACTCTAAACGTGGCAACGTCGCGTTCTATCCTAGTTGGAGGCATGGCACTAATTTCATTCAATGCATAATATAACATAATATATGCAAAATAAATTTTAGCCTCCTAAAATTTCTAAATTAAATGATCAGTTTTAACCGTCCCAAATATGTAATGTGGACGGCCCACTGGTAACAACATTTACTAAGTACCAAAAGAAGTATCATAAAACGTAATATATTTTCTAAAGCTCCATTTCTAAATAAAATGATCAGTTTGAACCCCTCCAAAGATTATAATGTGGGCCCGTTACTGATAAAAACATTTATTGAGTTCCACAATTAGCATCATAAAATGAAAAATATTTTTTAAAACTGATTTTCTAAATAAAATGGTCAGTTTGAATCCTTCCCAAAATTTTTGTGCGGATACGCTATTGATAATATTTATTAAATTCCAAAAGCACCATCATAAAACGTAAAATATTTTTTAACGCCGAATTTCTAAATAAAATGATCAGTTTAAACCCCTCTCAAAATTATAATGCGGATACGCCACTACTAACAACAATTACAAAATTCCAAAAGTACCATCAAAAAACGTAAAATATTTTTGTAAGCTGAAATTCTAAATAAAATGATCAGCTTGAACCCGTCCCAAAATTATAATGTGGCCCCCCACTGATAGTAATATTTATTAAGTTCCAAAAGCACCATCATAAAATGTAAAATATTTTTAACCTGAAGTTCTAAATAAAATGAAATTATAATGTGGACCTGCCACTGATAACAATATTTATTTCAGTTAGAAGCACTCCTAAGTTTCAAATTGATTTTTCAAACAAGATCTATGAAATTTAGCGAACTCTCAACAAAACGGCCCGGTCCTGGTTTCTTTCTACGTCCCTGGTACATTTATTAGACAATTGGTTTTTAAACCGACCCATGTAGTATATGGTTAATTTTATTTTATAGAATCGAATTACTTTTATTTTTAAATCTACTTACTTTTTATTGGTGCGGGACTCCAATATACGTGTCTATGTAAGAGTAAATAAGTATTATGTACAATGTCTTTTGTTTCTTTATGAAATATATGATAAATATGTGCTGACGTACGCTCATATATATATCCATAAAAGCCTATGTTTAATAGCCAAACGTTTATCAAACTATATGCATTGTTCACTTAATATGCGTAGCGATATGATGATGTACCGGTTCCATGGCAATGGCTAAGATATTAGGGTCTATACCGTTCAAGCCGTTAGAGTTAGACCCATCCTATGCGGTATGATTTTAAAGAGTGTCACAAGGGCTCTGAGATTATATAAAAATATATGGGTTGTTACTAAAAGTCTTTGAAAACTTTTTTATTGTTCAAATCGGTTAAGTATTTCACATTGGCAAAATTGAGTTCCCTTAGATTTGCGTGCGTTCCACAAGTTTCATTTTTCAACTTTCATAGGAATCAAGATATCATAGGTAATACATAGATAATACAACTTTCATAGGGTATACTTTTTTTCAAGGTCAAATTACTGCCAATGTTACGTATGCGTTTTTTTAAAAACACTTAATCCTTAACTATTAAAGGATCTTTCGATACAAGAAATTTAAAAAAAATGACCGGTAAAGTTTACGGGAAATTGGATCGCAAAGTTAGCAAAAAAATCACCCTGTATACATATTAAATGGTGATTTTAGAAAAAAATATTTGAAATAAAATCGAAGGGCTTTTAGATAAAGGATAAAGTTTATTCGAATGTCCTATCCTTTATAGTTTCTAGGATATATCGAAAAGGTTGCAAAACTTTAAACGTGCCAACGTCGCTCTATATTACGCTTGGCAACATGGGACTTATGTCATTCGACACAGAATGCAATGTGCTACATGAGTGCAAAATCTCAATCTCTTGACCTGAAAAAAACAAATGTGAACAAAAAAGATTCCTCATGTCCGCCATTTTAGATTAATAAAAAAAGATTAAAAAATCGTTCTTCGGAATCATCATCTGTACCTTCCTACTAAACTTTATCCAAGTCGATCCTATAGGGAAGAAGAAATTCTTGAACATACATCGGCACGCACATACAGTGAAAACTTGACACTTCTTTTAAACTTTTCACCAGCAAAACTGTCTTAAAAAAATTAATTTTTTATGATAAATTGTTTCTAGTGACCCCATATTCAAATTATGTATTAACGGTTTGCAAGGATTTGAATACAAGAGACGGAGTAAGATGAAATAGAAAAAAATCTCAAAACATGAATCCTATATCTTTCTTAGACCTATACGTACATTTTTTAATGAAAATTAATCAAAAAGCCTAACCTATAAATAGCCTACCCATTAATCCCCGATTCCCATATTTGTTCAGTTTTCCGCAGCCTACTGTTGGCATTGACACAATTTTTCCCGGTAATTGCCTACGACGCTGACAGCTCCGCTGTCCGATGTGCCATGGCCTACAATCGCTCTTGATTCTCTTTTCGACTAATTTCTAAAAGAGCAGTCCTTGTCCTTGTGAATTCGTCTATGCATGAATTCGCTTATCCATTAATTCCCTGGTCCCCATATTTGCCTACGACGCGGACAACTTCGCTATACCCCGTTGACATGGCCTGCTGCCGTTTTTAACTGACTTTTTCCCGCTACCGCTTTTGAGTCACATTTTTTCCACAAGTTTTAATTTTTTAAGTTTCATAGGAACTGAGATATTTTATGTAGTACAATAGCCATTTTCTAGAGAAAATGCTAAAAATGTTGCTAAAAATGTTTCAAATAAAATAGAGCGAGCTTTCGATAGCCTACATAATAGATAAAGTTTATTCAAGTATTTTATCTTTTATAGTTCCTGAGATATATCGAACACTTGGTAAAATTTTAAACGTGGCAATGTCGTGTTCTACACAAGTTTCAGGCACGGTACTAATTTCTGTCGAGGCAGAATACTATATGCGATCAAAATTTCAGTGTTCTAGATTTAAAACTGAACTTCTGAATAAAATGATCATTTGAACCCTCCCTAAATTATAATGTGCACCTGCCACTGATAACAACATTTATTCAATTGCAAAAGCACCAAGTTATATGTTTTATAGATTCATACAACGTAAAATATTTTTTTCTGTAACTTTGCATATATGAACTATCATGCAGGCCTTAGATGTATATATGACTGTTGAATATCGGTTGCCATAGCGACAAGTTGCGAAATTTTAAGTTATTAAGGCTCATATCTTTGAAATGATAAAAGGTAGACCTATAATGTGTCATATCATTTTAAATATAATGTCAAGGGCGATTGAAATGTCTAAAAATATATAGGATGTTACTAAAAAGTTTTTTGAAAAAAATTTATTGCCCAAAATCAGTTCAGTATATTCAGTTGCTCTTATTGGCACAGTAGAGGCTTCTTAGACATACGTATGCTCTCTGAGTTTCATTTTTACAACTTTCATAGGAACAGAGATATAATTCGCCCGTTTTTTGAAACTCACTTAATTCCTTAAATATTAAAAGAGCTTTCGATTCAAGAAATTTTTAAAAAATTACTGCGAAACTTTACGAGAAAATGGACCGCAAAATTCTCAAAAAAGAACAGCCTATATGTTAATTTGTATATATGTTATATGTTAATTTGTGATTTTAGAAACAAATATTTCAAATAAAATCGAAGGGGCTTCAGATATACTATAAAACAAAGTTTATTCGAATGTCCTATCTTTTACAGCTTTTGAGATATATTGAAAATTATTTTCAATTTTTGAACGTGGCAACGTCGCGTTCTATACAAGACAGAGACATCGAACCCCTTTTGTTTGAAGCATAATACGAGTCAGTATATGAGGGCAAAAAATGGCGCATTTCCGCCATATTGGATTTATAAAAAATTGGTTTTGCGGAACACTTATTTGTACCTGTGTACCAAATTTCATGCAAATTGGTCCAATAGGTTAGGAGTAATTCTTGAAAGTACAGCCATACGTACGTACGTACAAACGTATGCAGACACCGAGAAATACGAGGTTCTTTTAAATTTTTGAGCAGGAAAAAATTATTTTTAAATTTTTTTGTTGTGGTAATTTATTCCTTGGAGTCTCCTGGTTGAATAACGTATAAATGGTTTGCACTGATGTGAATACAAGAAACGTGGGTCAAATAGGTACTAAGGTGAAATAGAAAAGAGTGTTAAAACATGAATCCCATATCTTTTCTATACCTATACGTATTAGATACACATATGGTGTATGAAAGATAAAAATAATATATTCTACTAACTTTCCACTATCTGCGGTACATTACTCGGGTGACCCCCCCACTACCTAGCGCCCCTCCCATCCGCCTCCTCCCTACTATGTTATAAAATGTCCCCCCTGGAGTTAATCTATGTAATGTAGTTTATCTGTAGGCCGACATTATCTAGGAAGGAAAATCGAACCGAGTTATTAAACACGTCCCCCCCCCCTCCACCCAGCCGCCCCCAAAGTTAATCTATGAAATGTAGGTTATGAGTGGCCCGACATTATTTAGGAAGTTGCATTTTATTTAAAAAATGTGGAAATAGGATCTGAAAAAAGTCATCAAAACCTAAAATGAAATGAGGTGTTACACTTTCGCTTCATTTCGCCAATTTAACTCACGCAATTTATTTAATAAATTCGGGACATTTATCGTTCCGCACGATACTCTGGCGTCAGCGAGATTAGTTATCGAAATTTGGAACTTGTCCTTTATAACTCCTTATAACTCTCCTATTAAATTCAATTAGCACAATAGTTGTTTAGGGTAAACTAATCAAAATTAATCTAACCTATAAGTCTTCTATTCTATAAATAGTATTTGCCTACGGCGCGGACAGCTCTGCTGTCTGATTTGCCATAGCCTACACTCGCTAATGATTCTCTTTCGACTAATTTCTTGGCGGCGAAGCACGCCACACTGCCTTGACCTTCTGAATTCGTCTATGCATGAATTTGCTTACTCATTAAGTCTCTAGTCCTCATATTTGCCTACGGCACGGACAGGTTAACCGCTCTAACGCGGCCTGCTGCTCTTTCTGACTTGCTTTTTCACCACTGCCGTTTTTGAATTACTTTTTCCCGCGTCCGCTTTGCGCAAAATTGAGGTCCCTGGGTTTGACGCATGTACCCATGAAAAATTTTTTCATAGGGACTGAGTTATTTAATGTAGTACAATAGCCGTTTTCGAGAAAATGGATCGCAAATTTTACAAAACAAAAGACACCCTGCAAATATGTTAAATTGTAAATTTACAAAAAAAAATGTTTCAAATAAAATTGAACGAGATTTTGGTAGCCTATATAATAATACTGTCTTTAATAGTTCCTGTGATATATCGAAAATATTGTAAAATTTTAAACGTGGCAACGTCGCGTTTTACATAATTTCAGACATGGCACTAATTTCTTTCGACGCATACTACTAGATAATATATGCGATCAAAATTCCAGTGTTCTAGTTTTAAAACTGAATTTCTGAATAAAATGATCATTTTGAAACCCTCCCAAAATTATAATGTGCACCCGCTACTGATAACAACATTTATTCAATTGCAAAAGCAATTTATATGTCTCATACAACGAAATATCATTTTTCCTGCAACTTTGCATTTATGAGCTTTTACGTATGGCTTACATGTATATAATATGATTGTTGAATGTCGGTTGCCATGGCGACAAGTTGCTAAATTTTAAGTTATTAAGGGTCATATCTTTGAAACGATAAGGGTTAGACCAATCATGTGCTCTATTATTTCAAATAGAATTACAAGGGCTATCAAAATACACAAAAATATACAGGGTGTTACTAAAAAGTTTAATAGACGAATTATAAGGTCAAAATTAAGATTCAACTTTTGTTTTATGCAAGATATAACAAAACGTAGAACTTCCAGTATATGAAAGATGGGGTGACGATCACGTCAACGAATTTTTTTTAATAACAATCGCGATTATATTTAATTTAATGTCTTGTTTTATTCTTCTCATAAGAAAAGGAAAAGAGGCCATTGAAAGAGAAACAAAATATTTCATTTATCGTTTGCATTCTTTCAGAAAACAAAAACCGACGCAAAAGTTGATAAAGGGAAGGGGGAGTGGGTAAACGAGTCTCCTTTTTTATAATTCTATTAAAAATTAAAAAAAATATCTCATAGATAGCTGCAACGAAAATCAGTTACCACATTAAATATTCCAATATTATAAAATTTTATTTTATTAAATTTTATAAATTGTTTATCATTTTTATCATGTTTAATCGCATTGAATATTCAATAAGGCTTCCTTTGTATACAGTAGAACGAAGTTTTTACTTATTTTAAATATGATTTACTTAAAATTAATTATAAAATATTAGTTTGTAATATAAGCACTACAATAACTGTTGTCGGTGTTATAATGATGAAGTCCGAACAGAAATTCTTTTGGAGAGTATCAAGCTTCTCTAGTGAGGAGAATGTAACAGTTACTTTTATAACTGCTTCAGTGCGATAGAAATAATTTTAAGATAACAATTTACATAGCCTAAATACAATTTCGAAAAATTATGGATTAAGTTGTGAACATTTATCTTCTCCATACGCAGCAACGTATATCTTTAACCAATTGGCACCATATTACTAACTCTATTGTCAAGCTTCAATGTGAATAAACACATGTTTTTTGATATAACAGTTTCGGTTAAATTTTGGTCCACATTCAAACCAAGTATATCGTATATCACGATTATGAATATGCATATGCCTTGTCAAAGATTATTTGTCTAAAACTAGTCACATTCTAAACATTTGTATGGTTTCTCGTTAGTATGAATATACTTATTTAAAGTACCTTTCACTCTGAAACTAGAACCGCGTTGCAAAA
Source organism: Adranes taylori (assembly GCA_009867245.2). Classification (NCBI taxonomy): domain Eukaryota; kingdom Metazoa; phylum Arthropoda; class Insecta; order Coleoptera; family Staphylinidae; genus Adranes; species Adranes taylori. The sequence continues at coordinate 7,628 of WYDF02031197.1, forward strand.
ATTGCTATGGTTTTACGCTACTATGAATAACTTTGTGTCTATTTAAATGACCCATTTGTCGAAAACTAGAATCGCACTGAAAACATTTGTATGGTTTTTCGCCGGTATGAATGAACATGTGTTGTTTTAAATGACCTTTATCTCTAAAACTAGAATCGCAGTGATAACATTTGTATTGTTTTTCGTCGGTATGAATAAGCTTGTGTCTGTTTAAACTACATTGATATCTGAAAGTAGACTCGCATTCTAAACATTTGTATGGTTTTTCGCCAGTATGAATAAGCTTGTGTTTATTTAAATTAGTTTCATATCTGAATTTAGAATCGCATTCTAAACATTTGTATGGTTTTTTGTCAATATGAATAAGCTTGTGTCTATTTAAATGAGATTTCTGTCTAAAATTAGAAAAGCATTCTAAACATTTGTATGGTCTTTTGTCAGCATGAATAAGTTTGTGTCGATTTAAAGTATCTTTCTGGCCGAAACGAGAATCACATACTAAACATTTGTATGGTTTCTTGCCAGAATGAATAATGTTGTGTGTATTTAAATTAGATTTGTGTTTGAAAGCAGACTTGCATTTTAAACATTTGTATGGCTTTTCGTCAGAATGAATAAGCTTGTGGCTATTTAAATGAGCTTTCTGTCTAAAACTAGAATCACATTCTAAACATATGTATGGTTTCTTACCAATATGAATAAGCTTGTGCGTGTTTAAATGCGATTTCCGTTTAAAACTAGAATCGCATTCTAAACATTTGTATGGTTTTTTGCCATTATGAATAAGCTTGTGGCGATTTAAATGCGATTTATCTTTAAAAGAAGAATCGCATTCTAAACATTTGTATGGTTTATTGCCAATATGAATAAGCTGGAGGTTGTTTAGATGTGTTTTCGGTGTCAAACTTGAATTTTCTTCTACACATTTGTATAATTTGTCATTATTGTAGATACACTTGTGTCTCTTTAAAGAAAAATTACTTTTGAAATTAGAACCACATTGTAAACACTTCCCTGATTTTCCGCCAGTACGAATTTCTACACTTGTTTTCAAAATATTGCTATGTCCTAAATTAGTATCATAAAAACACGTCTCTTCATGAAAACTTTCTGGCTTGGTTTGCAATTTGTCTTTAACTTCTAATTGTTCGCTATCATTGGACAAACGTTCATTATGTATAATGTCAATTTTTATGTTCACATCAGATTCATCGTTTGCAATTTCGTCCTTAAATTCCAGGTTTGTTTCTTCATCAAATGGCCTAATTGTATTCTTCGAACTTAGATTAGAATTAGAAGGCCAACAACACTTGTATGTCTTGTCACTTTCACTAATACGCTCGTGATCTATCAAAGCGGCTGTGTCCTTTGAATAAGATACGTTCTGTATACAATTGTATGATATTTCGTTCCTATAAATTTGCATATCCGTAATCGAAGTACTGTTATCTATAAAAGTAGTATCATACTCGAAACAAGTTTCTTTATGACTCACTAAATTTTCTGCCTCGATTTTAAACTCGTCTTTAATTTCCATTTGGTGGTCAATCGGCAAAAGTTCATTATGTAGAATATCAATTTTAATTTCCACGTCAGATTCATCGCTTAAGTTGTCTTTTATAATTTCCATAATTATTTGAGATCTATAACAAAGTAATGATGATTATTCCACCTGATTTCAGCAAGAAATTTTTCGAATATATTACGTGATAATCTCAGACGTATGTTATAATACAGAAAATAGCCGTGTTCGTTTATCGGAGAAAGAAGCCCTAGTACATATAGCTATAAGTTAGTGCGTGCATCTCACACCCGTGTTGTACAAAAATAATTATAACCTATACTTGAATCTGAAATTAGAAACATACTCTTAAGTGGAAAGAAAATGTCGGGTAATAACAAGTTGATATTGCAAGAGATAAATATCATTTTTAATATCTATAGTCAAATTCAAACCTATAGTCAATTTATAATCAAATTCAACAAAATATCTATTTTACTTTTTTGTAGTTGCTTCAAAATATGTTTGGAAAACAAAATCTTCAGACTTCTTTTAATCGTTTGGAGTTAATTTTTAATGAGAGCTCATTGTAAATTTCTTTGGGAATGTTGCCTCTTATATACATTTAACAGTTTTGTTATTGGGGTCAAATTTTCAATAAAAAATTGTTATAAGAACAAATGAATAAATAATATTACACATTTATTTTATATTAATATTCTGACACATTTACATTGCACACTTTTGTATGAAATTATACTGGCCCAATCGATTTTGTTTCTTGGTAAAATCTTGCATCATTTGCAAACGTTGCTTCTTTAAATAATTTTTTTCCTTTTCCACGTACCTGTTCTTTCTTCCTACGTATTCACAATTTTAATTATAAACTTCAAGCTTATAATTTAACCTCACTTTGAATTTAAGCGATTGACAATTAACATGTGAAACTCTATGCACCGAGTTGTTCGGAGCAGCTCAGTGCTTCCTATGAACAATAAACGAGCACGGCTAATATGTAACAATATATTGAAGACTTTATATTCAAAATACGTTTCGTGACGTGTCATGTATTCAAATCACTGTAAACTGTTTAAATGTAGATATGTTGATATATATATATATATATATATATATTTGTTTTGAGCCATAGTCCAGCTTATAAATTCCTGTTTTCTTTAAATTATCTGATTTGTCTTTATTATTCTTAATAGAGTTGATGGGTTATTGATTTTAAAACCTATTGAAATGCCATATTTTAATTTATAAATTACAGGAACTGGAATTATGGAATTAAATTATTAAAACTGAAATTATAATAAGAAATTGTGTGAAAGAATTGATGTTTTTTGTACTTATTATTGCTTATTGTTAAATTGGTATTTAGTTTGGTATATTTCTTCATAATTTACTTCTGAATTACGTTATTCGAGAAGCGGTTAGTAATCGAGATACTTCTGATAGTATTAAAGTCTCTGATAAATGAGTCCACACTTATTGGAACTCTATATAGCCTATCTATTACAGAGTGGAAAGCTCCTATTTTATGGTTTGGCGGACTGTTATTGTCTGCCGGTATTAAATTATCCGTATATGCTTTCTTTCGGTATGTATTAAATGCTATTTTTGAATTATTTAGATTTTTTATTAAAATACCTAGGAAGGGAATGAAGTTATTTTTTGCATTTCATAGGTGAATTTGATGCTGGGGTTAATACTATTTAAAAAAAATTGTGACTTGATAATACCCCCCTTCACTTCCTTCAAAAATCAAAAAAGTGTCTTCTACATAACGCCGGTTAAACTTAATTTTTTTAATATAAATCTTATAACTAGGGAAAATTCTATCTTCAAAGTTCCTTAGAAATAACTTATACTCGAGTTTTTTTGAAAGATTACTTTATTCATTACATTAGTTTTTATCAAATTCAATACATCCAATCATTTGGGATAACAAAGAGAACTTGTTATTCACTTAGATTTTTAAATATTGATTATCTTATAAATTACAATTGAAAAAGAAACTAATGTTGCATTAACATAACAATGTAATGGTAGAAAAAATTTCATTACATTTTTATTTAACCTTTAAAGGTTTCTCACTTAAGCTAAATACTGAAATTGTTTAGAGTCGCCTTAAGTACTCCATGTTACAATCAGAGTACACAAATACATAACGACGCTTCAGATGTCACAAAATCATTGAACGTGTTCTTGCGTGCATACAAAGCGGTTATTTTAATCGGACCTCCTAAAATGTATACACAGGAGATTGGAATAGAATCAGAAAGAGATAATAAAAAACCCATTACCTGATTCTCGAATGACAGTATACGACAGGGTATGAGATGAGGGTCAAGGGGTCTTGTTCTAGATAGTTGAATTACTAGTACGATAAACATCAGCAGGTGGTGGCGTTATAGTAGTCTGTGCCTCTGTAATAAATTCCTCGTCGTCGTCGATGTTGATCTCTACTTCTGTTTTGATAGGAACACATTCTCCAGTGCAAACATCTTCTTCATCTGATTCTTCATTATTTGCTGGTGGCACATAATCCTCGTCGTTATCATCTTCAAATGGATCATTAAATTCCTCATCAGACATTTCACACAACTTTGCGACATCTTCCGCTATCATTCTATATCGGAAACCATTCATAATAATAATAATATGTATAACGAATACAAAAACAAAGCAACATATTTATCTAAGTCAAAATATCCCCTGGAATTATATGGTGGCATATAACCATTTTCTAAAACTCCGCTACTCGATATTTCATTGCTTCCAGAAGCTGTACTACTACATTTTCCGCCACCAGGTGCACCAGCAATATTACCACGAGTAGTAGACATTCTTTTTCACAATTGAACTAAACTGATCACAATTTGACAAGATCACAACGCAGACTGGACCATAGATGAGAGATGACTGCGCACAAAACGCGAGTAAAACAACCAGTCAATGCTTGTTATACTCGCACAGGCGCACATACATACTACAACCTACGCCACACCATTCAAGATACATAGTGGTACACAGGTACCACCTCCCGCTATGTACGTTGTATTATTTTTGCCGCCACATAAGGGTTAATAATTTCGATGACTTATGAATATTAATTGTACAAATAATCTGCAGTAGAATTAAATTAAGATGACAACATGGCACGCTCTAATATAGTGCTTCAAAATACAAAATAGTAGGTTATTTGTTGTATTCTTTATTTCATTCGAAATTTTTTCATTTTTGACATATATTTTACTGAAGTACAGTTTTACATCACAAAAAAACTTTATATATTTATTAATTTGATACTTGAATTTATTGTCTGCTGGTAACCTTACTTTCTATAAACGATCTAGTCGGTCAGCAAGAAGATTTTTCTCAGTTAAGTGTCCTCTAGAATTTTATATAAAATATACATCGAAATGGATAAAGAAACAGTTCAGAACAGTACAATTTGATGGCCATGACTTTGAAAAACCATCTCTTTGCCGTTTGAAAACAGTGCTTCACACAACTTCTTTTGATGGGATGCGTGTTGTATGCAGTTAATAGTGTTGTATGCGTGTTGTATGCAGTTAACGTACATAGCGGGAGGTTATGTACGTTGTATTATTTTTGCCGCCACATAAGGGTTAATAATTTCGATGACTTATGAATATTAATTGTACAAATA
>WYDF02031208.1:0-12807 GCA_009867245.2 Adranes taylori
TTGAAATATTTCCTAAACTACATCTGTCTGTCGCATTCTGTTCTACAATTTTATTCTAATTAATGAAGACTACCAAAACTTAATTAAGAGAGATCAGTTTTTATCTCTATCGAATGTTTAATCTCTATTTATCTCTATCTCTATCGAAATCTAATAACCATTATAGTGTTAATATTCTAACACTGCTTTAAGTTTCTTATAAATTGTAATAGATATTAAATCAATCTATAAAGAGTAATAAAAAACTGAAAATGAAATAAGTATTTATAAAGTTTGTAATAAATTAAAATTATTTGTACAAATGACGTTTATAAAATATTGTTAAATTATTGTCCCCTAAGAGGACGTGATTGTGTTTTTGTAAATGAGTAATTCATATCATCTTTTGTGAAAGAAATAGTAAAAATGTTGGAAATAAATAAAATATATTACCAAAATGGGTTATCATAGAATTTTAAAATTTTAAATAAGAAATAAATAATAATATAATTTGTTGAAGATATTTGGTAAATTTAAATTGATCACAAAAATGAAGAAATTCAACATTATGAACCATAGAAAAGTCATGATTCATTTCTAATATATGTTCTGTGAAATTTGATCTGTTATTGTTACGTCTAATTAATTGAAAATGTTCCTTTATTCGAGTATTAAAGTTGCGTGAAGTCATGACCATGTACAAACTATTATAAGAATTACAGTTAAGTTTGTAAATGCCAGATCTATTTAATGATCGGATAAATTCTTGTTTTTAAAAACTTGATATATTTCCAGGTTTGAACAGCTAGATTTATGTTGTATGAGGAGAATATTTTTTTTAAAGATACATATTTATTGTTTAGGAATATTATTCAACAGTTTTTAAGAGGTTCAGTTACAGAATTAATTAAAGGTAATAAAATTTGTTGATAGTTTACGTTGACTTTCTAGAAATAATTTCATAATAATGTCATCGTTAATACGATGAAAATTTGCTAAAAATCTAATAATAATAATAAAAGATATTTTAATATTGATATTTGAATATATTAAAGGACATTTTCAATTTATTTAAATAATTTATTAATTGTGTAATTTTTATTGAATTTTAATCTTATTTTGAAACAATTTTTTAGTTTATATGCTTTGATAATAACGAAATTGCTTCTTTGAAATTATAGCCAATTTATATGATCATTTTTTAAAAATATTGAAAATTTTGGAGCACATTATTTCATTTATTATTTCGTTTTAGACTCCAAATACTTAGACATCATATTAATGTTTTAAAGACTAACGTTTTGTTACACATAATATTAAATTTGTAAAGACTATCAATGTTTTCCAGTTTTTATTAAACTTGTGTCAGCAAAATTCACAATAATAATAATTCTTAAACAAATTTCAAATTATATCCAACAGTTTTAAAACAATTTGTAACTATCTAGAAACAGACCTTAAATTAATTTAAGATCTTTATGCAAATTATATTTATATATATTTTAATAATCTATTTTTCGGAATACTCTAAATTTTTGTATCAAATTATTTATTATATCAATATAATTTTGTTTTGTATTTTTAATTAAACTAAAAGTAACATTTTAATTTCTAAACATTAAATACACATAATATGTAATATATAATAAGTATTTTTTATGTATATTTATATTAAAATCTATACGTCATTAATAAATATTGTTTATGTTAAGGCACTTTCCAAAGTGTCACTATTCATTTTAAAATTCAATTAATTTTCAAATCGATAAATAAACTAAAATTTAAGCACAAAAAGTAAAACTGTAATAATCCAATTACTCCAACAATATATTAAAAAAAAATTTTTTTTTCCGACATTTGTTTCTAACTCAGCTATTGGTTCATTATCAAATCTTAAAAATTCTTAATCCTGAATGCTAACTGCCACCACAATCATAAAACATTAAAGTGAATTGCAAAAAAAAAGAATTTAACATTTTTTATAATTAATATAAAACATGTTGTAGAATAAAAAATTTATATCAACATGTTTAGTATGAACACTTAATGTTAAATTATTTTATAAATTCACTTGATGAAACAATTAGGGGAAATTCTTTCGAATTATAAGAAACATTGTTCTACAACATGTTTAATATTAATTACATGTGGAACAAAAAAAATTTTTTCTTTTCCAATTAACTTTAATGATTGTGGTGGCGGTTAGCATTCAGAATTGAGAATTTTTAAGCTTTGATAATGAACCCATAGCTGAGTGGAGTAATTGGATTACTGCAGTTTTACTTTTGTGTTATCATATCAACACTAAATATTAGGACGTGGAACTGATGTTCACATATTATAAAATTTAAACATTTAACTAGAAGATACCTGCAAATTAATTTCTTGTTTAAACGAAGATTTTTATATTATATTGAAATAAAAGTTACAAGTTGCCTGTATTAAAATAAAAGATTTATATTGATCAACGCCCAACTCAATAACGCAGAACAATTACATCCTCGCATCATTTATTGTTTATATTTCAATCTCTTAGACAATTGTATGCTACTTATTACAATCGAAATCATCATCGCTTTGAATTCGATGTGGTAGGCAGGTCGGTGCAATATTTATGAATATTTTCGGTTATTGTTCATGCATATTCTACTGGAACTGGATCGACACATAAGAAAAATGAACCATGCGACTGCATATGGATGCGTAATCCTCTCGGCCAATGCATTGCGTTGTACTTTATTATGTACAAACAGAATAAGTGTGTTGACTATATGTGCTGTGTAGAAATATGTCTGTGCCTGGTTTCTATTGTATACATTGCAAGCACATATAATTAAATTACTATTTTTGAATATCGTTGTATTGGCCCCGTAATATCTAATGTCTACAACAATTTTATACATTAGAGATATAATTAAACATTTTCTTCAAGCTTTCGTAGAAAAATATTACACTATGCCAGGCGTTCAAAGTAGAAACCTTTTTGTATTAAGTTAGTTTTCAATGAACTATCGAAAAATAATGAATAATTCCAATTTATGAAAACTAATTCATTGACTCGATGTGTTATGTATACCAAATGGGAACAAATGATTTTAAATGACATGGCGGTATATCGCATTCTAAATATATACCGCGATAAAAAAAGCGATCTTTATGGAAGAAAACGTCACTATTTTTAATCGAAATGTATCTTCAATTCATATATTTTGCTAATATGTATTCCATAGCTGCTTACACTAACCGTACTCCATTATACTAGTTATTTAAATAACAAGGAAAACAAGTAGGAAGAAATTATAAAAAGAAAAAAATGTATAAAGTGTTTTGGCTCCTGCTAAATTAGAGTACATTCTAGTTGCTCTAATGTTATTTCCTAATTTAACTTTTAGTTTCAAAAAGACTCGATTCTCTTCTGTCTTAATATACTTTTATGTGTGCGTTTATGTTGAAGCTGCAATTATGATAAAAGAATGTAGCAGCATGGTGCTTTTTGCATGAGTTTATATTGACAATACGAGTAACGATAAAAGCAACGATGTATTTTATTCTGTTCACGTTGGAGCAGCGCAGAGTCTAAGTAAAGCTCATGTAGTCAAAATGGTTGATTCAGAATAGGAAGATATACTTCTATATTCCAGTACGGCACACATTCTGTTAATACAGAGAGAACTGCATTCGGGGAGTACCCCGCATTCGGGGTATATATATATATATATATTTAAATATTTAAAGAATATTGAATAACACTTAAGACGTGAATTTATAGTTTTTAGCACTGCAATACGACGAGGGATCTTTCAACAATGGCGATAAAAAGGATAGTATAAGAATTAGTTATAAAAATTGAGGCAAGGTGTTTCTAGCATAGGGTTATAGCTGTTATCAACAACATTTCTTATTCACCTTTTCTTTAGGCAGTAAGGCGAATTTTAGGTAAGTAGGTGCTAATTTCGACAATTGAGGCAACGTTATAGCTATTATCAACACCATTTATTATTCCAAATATAGGCCTTTCTTATTCTTATTCCTATCAACGTTGAAATGGAAAATTTTAACAATTACTTGTAAGAAAAGTTGTTGATAACAGCATTAAATCTATGCTAGAAACACGTGTCCACCTTGCCTCAATTTTCACAACTAATTGTTATAATATTCTTTTCATTACAATTTTCACACTATTCTTTTATAAGGAACTACATCGTTCCCCGAGCTAATTACAAATTACAAATAGCCCAAGCTATTACAAATGGCGCATGAAAACTTTCTTTTATATATACTACTATAATATTGACCAATCAGCTGCTAGTTAAATATGGAATTATATGGTATTCTTAATTAAAACCAAATACATATATTATAAAATAATTACTGATCTATGTGTATCACACGAGACTTAATTATTGAATTTACATAAGAATAATATAAACAAATTTCGAATCATATCTGAACAAACGGATGAATTTTATTATGTATTTGTTTTTCGTATCTATTAATATAGGTAACTTATATATCAGGATTTGTTTGGATACCTGTTTGCTACCGTCAATCGGTTCATTCGTCATCTGGTAGATGGAGCCTCCGGGATGTTTTTATGAATTTCTTTCCGCTTTGCTGGCGCTCGCATGTTAAATTGAATATTTGATGTTTCGTGGTTAAACCTCCACGCTGGCATTATTTAATAGACTAAATTATGAAATTAATATTTCTTATTACTTGTGTCTCGAAAAAACTGTTTATCCCATCCGGTACTCGAACCCGGACCTCTGGACTGCCGGTCGATTTGTCTTACAATTGAGCTAACGGGCACTTGTTAGAAGACAAAAATAGTTTTTAATATGTATTTGGTTTTCGCATCTATTAAGATAGGCAACTTATATATCAGGATTTATATTGGCCACCTATATGTTACCTTTGATCTATTCAGGGTAGATGGAGCCTCCTGGATGTTTTTTATTAATTTTTTTCCGCTTAGCTGGTGGTCGCATATTTTATTGAATATTTAATATTTCGTGGTTAAACCTCCACGCTGGCATTATTTAATATCGTGGCATTAAACTTCCACGCTGACATTAAAAACAAATCCTGATTAATACGTTGGCAATCTTAATAAATACGTTGAACAAATACATATTAAAAATTATTTGTGCTTCGAATAAGTGCCCTTTAGCATAATTTGAAGAGCAATCGACTAACAAACGAAAAGTACAGTGTCGAGTCCCGGGCGATAATAAGAAATATTAATTTGTATTATTACAATCGTCGGAAAATATATTCTTCTTTACTTAAAACATTATAATTATAACATTCTATTAGAATCGTAATTTTATTACAATTTGAGTCCAGTTTTATATAGAAGAAAACCCACTGTATGCGAATAAACTTACCCAAAATAGCAGCAAAAAAATGCAAACCTTTTTCTGTCGCATCATATTGTCGCGTCGGCGATGGGGGCGCGACGATAGAAGAAGCAGCAGTATAAGCATGTAAAACTTTTGACATTTACTTTTCCAATGAATAGCTGATGATATCGAGAAGGAGCTTTTTGCAGTCACAATCATATCGTATAGCGTAAGCGTGACACAATACGCTGATTTAAATGGACCAATAAAAGAAATGATCCTTACAATACGAATGCGTGTGTGCATGATAGCTTCGACTATAAAAAATATATAAAAAAAATACAGAGGCGGCGTTGGATAACGATGAACTGTGTATCTGACAGTTTTTAAAAAGTTGTTCTTTATAAAGCGTTACGAAAAATTTTTAAGATAAATTATTTACGCTTCATCTCGTTGAATCTATTTTTTATCGTTTTACATGAGTTGGAAGTTTTGCCGCACTAACTTTTGTTCCGATTCTAAATTTTTTTACTTCCGGATGTAAAACTTATCAATATCATTTGCAGATATTCGTCGTTACTTTTTATATCAGAGAGGTTTAGTACAATATATTAATGGTAAGTTATACAGTATGATGCGTTAATGTAAGACAATTGGATCAGATTTCGTTTAAAGAACAGCGCGCTGCATCTTACGCAGCGCGCTGCATCCTAAATTTATTTAACATTTATACTTATTTTTTAACTTATTTACTTACTTGTTTCAATTACTTGTTTAAGGGTTCCAAACTCCAAAACAATTTTCTTAATTTTGATTAACAAAACATACTATCCGGACCACTACTCGGATATTAGATTTAAAGTAAAAGTATTTGGTGTGTTTTAGTTAGTAAATATTAGATGTGTTAGTAAAAATATTTGGTGTGTATTAATAGTACATTTAGGTGTTTAAACGCTGTATTCTTATTGTGCCAGCGAATTAATGCTACCACTTTTTCTTATAATTGCTCAGATATTGAAAAATAAAGCGTTGAATTTAATATAATGTGATGCAAACAAGTTAACTTAGTCTATAAATTATATTGAAATAAGAAAAGTTGTTCCAGAGTTGGATCCAAGTTAATGAAATAAATTAAACAGTAAAGTGTTCCAAAAACTCGACTTTAATTGAAGATGTTGAAAATGAAATCAATTGACAGTCATCGATTGTCTTGTTCACATGTTTCGGGAATAACTATCAGCCCTTCATCAGAATTGAATTTTAATGTGCTCTTATGGTCACATGTTTGAAATTAGCTTGAAATGTTATTTTTCGAAATATTTTACATTATTAATTTATAAACTGGGTTACAATGAAAAACTAACTACATTCTATCCTTGAAATTGATTTAAAATTTAGTTATTCATTTTAACCAATTTATAAATTAATAATGTAAAATGTCTCCAAAAATAACATTTTAAACTAATTTCGAACATGTGGCCCTAGAAGCACATTGAAATTCAAGTAATTCGTCTTTATTTATTACTTAATTTATCATTTATACTCACACAGAGTTTTGTCATCTTGAATAGGTCTGATGGAGGGATGATTGTTATTCCCGAAACATGCCAAAAAGACAGTCGGGAACTGTCAACTGATTTCGTTTTTTATATATAACGATATCAATTAAAGTGGAGTTTTTGGAACACATTTTTGTTTAATTTATTTCATTAACTTGGCTCCAACTCTGGAAGAACTTTTCTTATTTCAAATATGGATTGTCCAACCAGGATTTCGTTACGTTACAAAAAGTTATTGAAGAAGAAAAATTCGTAAAAGAAAGTTCCGTTATATAAATGGCGCGGGCCAGAGTTGAGCGGAACAAATAAATTTTTATTAGTTGACTAACTCAATTTCAAATCAATTCCAAACATGAAATGTAGTTTCATTCTAAACCAGTTTATAAACTAATCATGCAAAATTTTTCCAAAAATACCATTTTAAACTAATTTGAAACATGTGACTGTAAGAGCACATTAAAATTCAGTTCTGATGAAGGAATGATTGTTATTCCCGAAACATGTCAACAAGACACTTGATGACTATCAATTAATTTCGTTTTAACATCTTGCGATTTCAATTTAAGTGGAGTTTTTGGAACATTTTCTTGTTTAATTTATTTTATAACTTATATTTTAATATAATTTAAAATGCAATAAAAGTGCTCTTGCGTTTGAGTAAAACGTAGTAATTCTTAACACTTAAACGCAGGTATTTAACATGATATAGCCGCATTCCATTCTAAGAAGAACAAGTTTACGGTTGTACTATTTTATGCAGTTCTAGTCTAGGGGCCCAAGTTAGGCCCACATTCTTGGGTAGTCTACAAAGGGGGAGTTTACATAGATTAGTTTACATAGAGAGTTTACATAGATTATTCAAAGATAAATTAGAATAGAGTTCAGTAGAACGCGATTCTAATTTGTTCTATTTTGAAAGTTAATTGCGACACATTTATTTTCTAGGTATTTTCTTCGCTATGTTGTGAAAGGGCTGATCGAAAGAATTAAATTTGTTTAAATAACTTTAATTAATTTGAACAAGTGACTAACAAAAGTCAATTAAATCAAATATGTTTAATCTTTATTTTCGTTATTTATTATATTTTATTACATTAAAATGCTTTTTTTTACTTTAAACCCCAAGAAATGTTAATAAATTTCAAATCGTTCTGATATGCCTTGTTTATCGTCACGACTCTTAAAAATGTGTTGCGACAATCTGTTGGAGGCGCCGAGTGTAATTTAACATGCGTAACTTACAACCATACATTTTGTATGAACAAATTATAAATAAATATTTTACATATTTCAGCAAATAGCAATACTACGGCTAAGCCATCATTTGCAAGCTAGTGAGTCTGTTCTCTAAAGTTTATATACAACGTGACTAAAAAGTGGTAGGCCCAAGCCTATTTTCAACCTTTGATAATGTGTGATGCTATTACCGTGTGGTACTCAGCATAGTGCTACTTGATTGCTAATTAATTCTAGAATCGTTTAAGGTTTTTGTCAAACATATTAAGCGTTGATGAATATCTATTATTACTTTATTTAATATGCCTTTAACGTTCTACGCCACACGCAAAATCGTCATCGTACGTCGTGTGGCTCTCAGGGCAAAAAGAAGGTTAATAAATTTGAAAAAGAGAGTATATCTATAAACTAGCGCAAAAGAATACAAAATAAAAATATAAAGTAAAAAGATATTCTAAAAAATTATAAATTCTAATTAATATGAAGAAGCAAAAAGGAAATAAACAACATACTTTTTAAAGTTTTAAAACAACCTTTACTTTTAAGTTTTTAAAATAATTTTAAATTGAAAATTTTCAAAAATGTACATCTTTATAGAAATTTAAACTTTTTAAAAATATAATAAAAACATTTTCTCTGATTATAGTCAATTTATAAAAACTGCCACTATATATTTCGCAGCATAAAACTATAGAATACAAATTGTAGATGAAATATATCTTTAATCCTTGACCTAATATTAACGAAATTTGCGATGATTAAAAAAAATGGCAAATGTCGAAACAAGCAGGATGAAAGAAAACACAGTTGAAGGGAAAGTAATAACAAATAATTATTCATGCAAAGCAGGTTTTTAATCATTCCGTTTAACTAGAATTTGTTTTAACACGTATATTATATGCTGGTATTTCACGCTTCCTAAATTGCAGGATTATTGTACTAAATTAGTTTTAGTTTTACTGGAAATAAATAAACTTCAAGATGAAAATATATCATTTTCGCTAACGAATAAACTAAATATGATATTACATTTTAATGCCAATATTGATGTGAAAATAATGTGTCGTCTAAGTTTTAATTTTCACTAGAATTACAAATATTTTTCCGAAATTTCGCTATCGTTGATTAAATATTTGTTATACTCATATTTTTTTCTATAAATAGTCAGTCAAGCATCATTTGAGGCCAAATCCTGTTGATGAATTAACCCTTGTATATACATATATATTTCTTTTACCAAATTCAAGTATCTGTCAAACTGTCTCAAAGGTGCATCTGTTAAACTGTGAACGAGATCACTTTAAAAACTTAAACAATGACATTTTATTTTCGATAAGCACGCAAAAGTATATTTTTGAACCCGCATCATTTTCACGTTTTGGATAATGGAACTAAAAGGTAACTGTGCGATTGCGCTCTATTTGGATGGAAATTTACAACCAGCTATCGTTCATGAACTGAAAAATGTGAAAGTGAACAAAACGTGTATCAAACCATATAGCATTGCAGCGATAACGGCAACGTTGCGGATCGCCATCCGGTCCGAGGAAGTCGACAAAAGCAATAAAATTGTGCGAAAAGTGAAGAACGAAACCCATGATTCAATGCAACTGAAACAGCAAAAAGACTGCATTCGACACTTACTGAAAAATGAACTTCAATTAAAGCCATATCAGCTGCAAAAAGTTCATCATCTTGACAGACGGTAGCGTAAGCAGCGGTTAGAAAGTGTAAAGGAGCTGGTGCGTGGCGAGTTTCTGAAAATCATTTTTCCGGATAAAAAACCTTTTACCATTCAGCCAGTAGTAGCCTTGGTTGAACAGAAAGTTAAACGATAACTTGAACGTTCGCGTGGCGACCAGATCACGTAAACCCGCAAATGTTATGATATGGGTCTCAACATCCGCCAGATATGGTGCTCCGCTGATTTTAGTCTTTCGTCCACCGTGGCATTAACGGTAAATGCAAGTTAGCACGAGATAAGGTGTACTGTGTGTGCTGAAAAAATCCCAACAGGACGCTCAGCACCGGCTTATCGAACCAAAGTGAACCGTAAAAAGTGTTCCACAATTCACTCTCTAGAAACAAGGGCTCGCAATTCCGAAGCGTTTTCCGTTTTGAGCATGTTCGACGCCAGAGTGTGGAATAAATGATATGAAAGTGGGAACGCGCTGAAAGTGGCTCTTCGTATAGAATGGGCAGAGATTCTACAGCGGCACGTGTGTGTAGCGTGTAACCCGTTTGTTTCCAAACTGTAGGCCATAATCAAAGTAAAAGGAAACTACATCGAACAATGAGTTGATATTCATTGATTATATTCTATTTTCAATATTTTATGTGAACTTGGAATAAAAATTTCAAAAAATATAAAATGTTGTGGTGTTCTGGTAACAAAAATTCCATTGAACACTGTATAATACGAATTTACATAAAACGTGTCTTAAATATGTGTCACTTGTAATGTTAGTGCGTATGTCTCATTTGTAGTAAATCAGATTATGCAATAATTATTTATAAATAGAATTTTGCCTTCATTAGTACGGTTGGTTAATTGGTCCCCGAAAAATCATCCAAATGAAAACGTAAGTTTTGAATGAAAAACCTTCTAAAATTGCAATGCATTTTTGAACATTTTAGTCGTTCTGGCGACCATTACTCGAGAACCTGCAAATGTGATGGTATGGGTCGCCAGAAATCGTGCTCCGTTGGTTTTCGTCCACTGTGGCGTTAATGACAAATGCACGAGAGAAGGTGTTGTGTTGGAAGGTGTACTGTTGCGGTGGGTGCTGAAACAATTCAATTTGGAGCCGTATAGATCTCAACAGGACTGAGCACCGGCTTATCGAACCAAAGTGAACCTTAAAAAGTGCTCCACACATCACTCTCTAGAAATAATGGATCATAAATCCGTTGCGAATCCAATAGCTCGGAGCATGTCCGACGCCAGATTGTGGACTACATGATATGAAAGTGGGAATGCACTGAAAGCAGCTCTTCGTATAGAGTGGGCAGAGCTTTTACAGTGGCACGTTTGTGTAAGGTGTAACTCGTTTATTTCCAGATTGTAGGCCATAATCAAAGTAAAAGGAAACCACATCGAACAATGAGTTGATACTCATTGATTATATTCTAGTTTCAATATTTTATGTGCACTTGGAATAAAAATTTCAAAAAATATAAAATGTTGTGGTGTTCTGGTAACAAAATTTCCTTGAACACTTTATAATACCAATTTACATAAAACGTCCCTTAAGTATGTGTCACTTGTAATGTTAATGCGTATGTGGCATTTGTAGTAAATCAGATTATGCAATAATAATTTATAAATATAATTGTGGCTTCATTAATACGGTTGGTTAATTGGTCCCCGAAAAATCGTGCAAATGAAAACGTAATATTTTGATTCAAAAATCTTCTAAAATTGTAATATATTTTTGCATACTTTAGTCGTTCTGGCGACCACATCTCGAGAACCTGCAAATTTCATGGTATGGGTCTCAGTATCCGCCAGATATCGGTCTCCGCTGGTTTTCTGGTTTTCGTCCACACCGTGGCGTTAATGGTAAATGCAACTTAGCACGAGAAATGGTGTTGGAAGGTGTACTGTTGAACAGGACTCAGCGCCCACTTCACGAACCAAAGTGAACCTTAAAAACTGCTCCAAACTTCACTCTCTAGAAACAATGACTCGCAAATCTGATGCAAAATCCAGAGGTTTTTCCGTTTCTAGCATGTTCGACGCCAGAGTGAGGACAAAGTGATATGTAAGTGGGATATGAACACTGTATATAACGAATTTACATAAAACGTGTCTAAAATATGTATCACGGGTAGTGTTAATGCGTATGACATTTATAGTAAATCAGACTATGCAATAATAATTTATAAATAAAATTGTGCCTTCATTAGTACGGTAGGTTATTGGTCTTCTAAAAATCGTGCAAATGAAAACGTAAATTTTTTGAATCAAAAATCTTATAAAATTGTAATGTATTTTTGCATATTTTAGTCGTACCTTTGTAGGGATATGAAATGTTAAATTGACATTGGCAAAAGGAACTGCTCTCTAGTATAAATGAGCATAACAAAATAGCTATGACATTAATGGATATATAAATATAATACATGCATATTAATTAAGTTCATAAAGATATGAATATAATAGGTAGATGATATATAAATAACTTATTTGTGAAAAATATCACATATGTACTTGCATATCGTAAAACAAATTACATATATAACAAATAAATATAATATAACAACAAGATATAAAAAATAATAAGAAATCAACATGCTTTATAAAAACTGCAATAGATACAAGGAGGCGTTCGTACTATGGTTAAATGAAAAATAAATAATGAAATTCGTAGTTGCTAAATTCATCATAAGAGGGAATTGCATTTTTTATTATGTAGTTTTTCATTTTCACTTAAAAAAGTTTTGGAGGTAGATTGAAAATATCTAATGGCACATGATTGAAAAACCGTATGCCTAAAAAATATGCGGATTTTTCAGTCTTTTTCAATCTGATTGAAGGGCATATTAATCGTTATTTAAGTCTTGTATTGTATCCATGAACATCTGAATGAGTTAAAAGAATTGCACTGCTTAATTTAATATATGATTTTGAAAATATGGGTTTAATCATAAACGGCGAGAAGCTTAATCACCTTAGATTCGCTGATGAC
>WYDF02031219.1:0-12807 GCA_009867245.2 Adranes taylori
CCTAAAGCCTCCTTCAAACAAACTCTCCAATCTCCCAACAATATACAATCCCAACAGGGTGTGGAGTTTTAGTGGGTGGGAAACCCACACTATCGGATGCAACGAGCATCCTGCGCCTTCTGAAGGTTTCTCCACTTCCTACGTAAAACAAAAAAAAATCTAGATTGCTAGCTAAGATCATACTGTCATCTGTATATCTTACCATTGATTTTTGATACCAAGATCTATGTATTTTTATTAAAAAAATATTAATTAGGGAAAGTGGTACAGCTTCGGGCGATTTACAAAAATTTCGGCATGTTGAATGGGACATCTGCATTCGGAACAGTCCAATTGTGAACGGGACGTAATGGAATCAACGAGCTGATTCAGCTACGTAATTGTACAATTTCAGAATGAACTTATAGTTATATTTTTTTACAACCAACAAATCGATGTAATCGGAGAAACCCTTGTAAAAGAAGATTACCATTTGTGCATTAACCTTGTAATATAATAAATAATCTATGCTTCGTAATAATTATGTGTCTAAAAGAGAAAACATTAAACCATTTTAAAAGCATCTTATAAATAAATAAGTCATGCTGATGATTTGAAACGGACATAATCTTTTAATAGCACCTTTTAAGTTAATCATACATAACAATGTCAGTCAGCTTGAAGAACGTTTTTAATTTTATAACAAAATCATTGAACTCTCATATAAACTGGAATGATATGACTTTGGTACTGTCAATCAGTAGGTTTCAATTATTACTTAGCATAGTCATATCATCGAACATGAATAATTTTAAGTCTCATATAGTTTAATTGCTAATTGCACCAGCTTCAAGAGAAAAAATGCTCGAAATGGAAATGGAGTTAGAAAACATAAAATGGGATGTAGTTGGAGTGAGTGAAGTCAGGAAACCTGGAGAGGGATGCTTAAAATTGCAGTCCGGACATACATTTTACTACAGAGGAAGTGATAGTGAAATTTTGCTTCACGGTGTAGGACTGTTCTTTAATGAACGGTGGTCAAAACATATAGCGTACATTAAAAGTAGCTCCGACAGAGTGATCTATGTATGCCTTAAGCTGAACAACAAATATACCATCAAATTGATTGAGGCGTATGCACCTACATTGCACGACAAATTTTTACTGTAACAAGGAACCAAAATTAGATTTTACTGTACAAGAGACAAGGGTCTGCTAAAGACAAGTTTGTATTTTGTCACGAAATTAGAGGAACCGTCAAAAAAATTTTCTGTATATTTTCCAGATGATTGGCGCCTATTTATTGACGGCTCAAAGCAAAGTTTGACATGTGTCTACACAATGGGAACAAATATGGTCACGCAACGAAAATGAAACAAGAATATAATACCATAGCTTTGGTGTTGGAGAAGATACAATATCATGAACATCAATAGATGATTTGTGTGGCATTGGGATAGCAGAAACAAAAGACACCTCTGGGTCAGAAAAGAATCACCTAAGAAAGAAAACATGGATGTTGGAGAAAAGAATGTCATTAATGACTCCTTAGTTGAATGAGAGAAAATTATTTTTCCTCCACTGCATATTAAGCTGGGACTTATGAAACAGTTTATAAAGGCTCTTAATCACAACGGATCATGTTTTTCATATATAAGGAAGAAATGCTTCAGTTGAGTACGGAAAATGGATTTGTGTGGAATAGTAAACTCGAAATATTATTGCTTTTTGCGCTTCTGGGATAGCCGGAACAAAACACACCACTGGACACGAAAAGTGTCACCTAAGAGTTAAAATATGGACCCTTTGTTGAATGAGACAAAATCATCTTTCCTTCAATGCATATCAAGTTGGGACATATGAAACAGTTTGTAAAGGCTCTTATTCAGAACGGCTCACGCTTTTCATCTACATATAAGGAACAAAAATTTTCTGTTGAGTATGAAAAAATTAAAGCAGAAATTATTAAAGCATTTCTGTTTATTCCCGTGTTTTTGTTCACTGAAACAATGAGGTTCTGTATGTTACTAGTCGTCGCCTTTTTACTTTATTACGAGGATCCGATGGTTTTTCCATGTTCGATATGTCCTAATCCGGAATCATCTGAAGTGAAACATTTCCCATAACTAATCCTGTATAGAAATTTATTATGGCTTTATTGGCTTCTAGGAAATCCATCCGATTATAATGTCTAGTATTATATGAAATGTCTGATGAAACTCTTGGTCACCCAGCTACACTGAACTAATGCAGGATCGTATCGTGGAAATGCTTTCGCCGATGCCATGTCAACGGGCGCTCCCGTGGAGGACCCACCAATAAGACAACTTATTAAGGATCCTGGCGTCGCTAATTTGATGAATGAGGCTGAGCGAAATGATTGGACTTCATTTGTTGAAGTTGTCGGAAATTTTCTGGACAAACGCAAAGCTGAAAACTATGTTGAACTTGTAAACCAGATGCCTAACAGTTTTAAATCCTTTGGATGTAACATGAGTATTAAGGTGCACTATTTACAGAACCACTTAGGCCGTGGTTCTGGCCGTAAGTTAGGAGGCACCTGTGAGGAACAAAGTGAAAGATTTCACCAGGATATTAAAACTATGGAGGACCACTACCAAGGAAGATGGAATACGCACATAATGGCAGATTACTGTTGAAGTTTAAAATAGGACTCTTCCAAAATACATTCACAAATGTCTTGCGAAGTGTTGAGTGGAGAGCGACGTGTTCTTTGTATATAATAATATTTGTAAATATAATAAAAATTCCGTGTTTATTTTTTTATTTGATCCATGTATTTAAAATTGTGCAAGGTATATTTAACTAAAATATTATATCTTAGAAATTTGAGGTCCTAGGCAAAATCTAATGCCATATTTGAATTCAGGGCATCAAATTCATATGAAATCCGCTCCAAATATCCCGGCACCAATAGAACGGTTGGCCTGAGTAATTTGAGGCACCTGATATGGCCTGATGTAAAATTTTAAAATCTTGCTGTCATATTTATAGGTTACCCATAGGAAACTGTTAATGACTACTGTAGCAATTTATATAACAATTTATAACTATGAAGTATCGTATATCAACGGCTGGATGTTCTGAGCTAAAGCGCAATAACATTATATGCGAAATGTATTTATTAAGTATAAATAAAGTCTGAGAGTTCATCCAATAGATGTGACCTTCACATTGCAGCCTAGTACATACATCATTAATATCTGTCGATGTGTGAATACGAATATAGAAAAAACTAAATCAATTCACTAGATCACTCAACTTATCATTATATGACTTGACACCAAGTAACGTAAAGACATTTCCTGAACCTGTTGTTACTTATGTATATGAATAGAACGCTTGTATGACACAATAATATTTCTGATACTATAAATAGCGTCAATTACACATTGCTTTTTACTAGTTTCTTTCTCCTCTCATTTTCCATCACTTCTCTTAAATCTCCTCTACATTTTTTCCCATTCTACGGAAGTGATAACATTTACTCTATGTAGCATTTACTTATTTCAACCGCCCTATTGATTTTCCAAATGACATCTGTCAAACGACGTCATCGCTGGAGACGGGGCCTAGACGACTTGTGAACTGAACAAATTGAGTAGAGTACCCGCTAATCGACCCGGAACCATTTGCCAATATATTCTATCGAAACTAAATCGTTGGAAGCATTCGCCAATATACATTATTACGTTATATGAATATGGTGCATGCGCCGTTGCTATAGTGAGGTGGAAGTGTCTTAGAACTGTCTAATTACCTTTCTTATAAATATTTATTCTGAGTATTGATTTTACTCTTACTGAGCACATTCCATATGTCCTCCTACCCCTTTATACTGTTTATCTTCTTCCTGATTTCTTTTTCCCATCTCTTTTTTAATTTTTCTCCTCTCTTCTACATAATCTCTTCGCAAGTTTTTTCCCCATTCTTCACTAGCCTTTTGTTTTCAATCACTCTTCATTATATATCTCACATTTTCCTGCTTCTATTTGCTTTTCGTTCCTCTGTTTCACACGTAATCCCCTTTTAACTTCCTTTATTACACAGTTAATTTAGCTAATTTACTAGCAGCTAGTAAATAAGCAACGTGTAGCCGGCTAGATTATTAGTAAAAAAGTGTCGTGTAATTGCACTTTGACAATTATTGCATATTGAAGTTGAAGTGGAGTGATAATCAAATGATGATTTTTATTCGGCTTCTTAAGGCGCCGTCTCCTTACGGTGGTTGACGATTCAATTAGCTATTTTGGATTGAGAAACTGCACCCTTGAACATTTCTATCGATGTTCAACCGATCCATCTCCTCAGGTCCTTCAGCCATGAATTGTGGCGTCGTCCTATTGATCTTTTGTCCTGAACCTTTCCTTCGATGATCAGTCGGAAGATCACATACTTTTCACAGTCAATTACAGTTTCATTTCCTTGACAGTTCTCATCAGCTAAAGATTTGTTCATCATACTCAGGACAAATCTATTAGAATGTACAAGAGTGATTTTTGTTACCTCTTGTATATTCTGTACATCCAAAGCAAGACATGCCGATTTACGTCTGCGAGATGAAACACCTTTCTCCCAAGTGATTGCTCGAATCGTTAACACCGGCCATAAAGGATTTCACACTTCTTTTTTGCCATGCCTCTCGTTTACTTCCCAACGTAGTTAGTGCATTTTGCTTATGCTTCTTCAGGTTTTGGTTTGTTTTTAGTTTCAGGAATCAATTCATAATAAGGAATCTCACTAAAAAGATTTGTAAATTCTTTACTTCAAGCTTTCAAATCTGCTTCTCCAAGACGTTGGTAGAACTAAATACTTTTGACTTTCGATCAATGGGGAAGCATCTTTGATCGCTTGGCAGTTTTAAGTATCAAAATTGCATTACTTTGTTGACGACACACTTGTGAATCATAAGCGGTGGTATTAGTTCATACGCGGTGGGGGTAGTAGCTCTAAGTGACCAAATTCTTGGGAAACATTGCATCGAACCGCCTTCTGCTAAAGTTCGTAGAGCTAACAACCTATATAAGAACTAATAGGAGAAGAGTACGACCAAGTGAAAATGAGTGGATGAAGTCATAACCTTTTTCGGTTAATTCGTAATAAGAGCTTTCGCAAAAGTCAGATGCGGAAATATAAGCTGTCTGTGTAATAATCACACACATATCTATGACAAAGCTACCGACTGCTCGTACAAATTCAGTCGGCATGCCGTATGTATTCGCGGTCTAAAAACGCACAGGCCGCATGCTTTGAGTTTTCTTCCATCCTATCATCGGCACGTTTTACTATATTTCTTTCGAATTAAGCACCGCGTTTGATATTTTCGCGTCATATTTATCTGTTAAGCGGATTATATTTTTATTTACCTATATTTATATTATTTGTTAACCAAACCTTATTAAATTGATTACTTAATTTGTATATAAATTCATTAGTTAATTTGTGTATTATTTTTGAAGAATTGAATCAAATTTGAGTAGTCAATTTGTATTATATTAGAGGATTACTTATTATATTCATTAATCAATTGAATTAATCTATATAGGATATGTTTTCCGATAACGAAACTGCCCTAAAGTTTAACTAATTTTTTGATTTAATTAAAAATATTTGAAACTAAGCACAGTGTAACCACACAGATAATGAGAGGTTAAGCAAAACAAAGTTTATTATAGCGTAGGTGTTCTATATGTATGACTTTATGTAAACATATATACATAGACGGTTTTAAATGGAAATAATTACTCTTTTATACTTTAAATTGTGCAAAATCATATTATGTTGCAGCATTTCAGCATTATGGGTGTTTTACGTTGCGAAAAATGACAAAGTAGTATAGTGACTCTAAAAACTGGTTTCGTGCTAGAGCATTTGTTAGTGAAGTCAAATTGTTATAAGAAATACAACTGGGGGCAAAAAATAATAAATTAATTAAAAATGGAGTGTCGAAAAGAGATCAGACAAGAAGAATATTTATGGTTGATTATTTGGTTATGGATGAGACAATGAGTGACTGGTTGGAAAGTTTGATAAGCAGACAGACAGAATTGAGTCTGACCATTTTCCGTTGGAAACAGAGTGGAGGATGGGCAGGATGAAGTGACTAGAATGGAAAAAATGTAATGAGGAAGTGAGTAAAGAGGTA
Source organism: Adranes taylori (assembly GCA_009867245.2). Lineage (NCBI taxonomy): Eukaryota > Metazoa > Arthropoda > Insecta > Coleoptera > Staphylinidae > Adranes > Adranes taylori. The sequence continues at coordinate 6,146 of WYDF02031219.1, forward strand.
TCGTACGTATGGAGCGAAGGTATAAGGAAAGGTATGGTGAAGAGATATTAATTAGAAAGAACTAGGAGGTATATAGGAAATAGTAAGGGAGGTTGAAAGGACCTTAGTGAGAAGGGAAGGAGAAGGGTAAGAATGTTGACGCGGAGTGGATTAAGAAGAAGGAGGGAGTTAGGGAAGTTTTAGGGGTGGTTCAGAAAGGCGAACTCTCATAGGAAGATTGCGACAGAGAAAAAAGGATAAAGGCCAATCAAATGTAAGATAGATTTTAAAAGCAAAAACAATTGTCAATCATGCAATGTATGTGTGTGATCCATAGCATACGTATTCTTATTGATAATCTATTACCGTAATATCAAATGAAGAATTTTTAATGTGACTAGGGCCTATATATTTTGAACTACAAGGGTTAGACCCATCATATGTATTCCATTGTAAAGCAAATCACAAGGGCTACCAAAATATAAGAAAATATATAGCGTTTTACTAAAAAGTTTTAGAATTTTGTATTGCTCTAAATCGGTTCAGTATATTCAACTGTTCAAGGAGGCAAAATTGAGGTCTTGCATAAGTTTCACAAGTTTCATATGGCGCCTGTTCGTCATATAGGATTTACAAAAAAATGAAAAAACCTGTTCTGCTGGTTCATAGTCTACACTTGTCTATCAAATTTCATCCAGATTGGTCCCATAGGGAAGGAATTTTTTTTGAACATGCAGCATACGTACATACGTACGCGCATACACACAGACAACGAATAATCGACCCTTCTTTTAATTTTTTGAGCATGAAAAATTTTTTTTACAAAAAACTTTTTATATGGAAAATTATTCCTTATGACCCCTTCTTTGATTTGCGTATTAACAGTTTGCAGTAATTTCAATACAAGAATACAGCTTCCATTTTTAATTAATTTAATACAGCTTCTTGTATTCTTCTTTCTATTTCACGTTAGACGTATTGAGGTGAAATAGAAAACATTCTCAAAACTTGAATCATATATCTTTCATATACCTATAGGTATTACATACCTATATGAAAGATAAAAAAGTGAATAATATACAAATAAATAAATCTGTAAATGTCCATATATTATGTGGAATTCTATTTTCGGCAGGACTTGCTAAGGCAAATTTCCTGCCTTCCTTAGCTTCTGAAATATTTCTGTAGGTGTAACACATATGCTTAAACGGATCGCTGTTGCAAAGGGCTTCAGGTAGAAAATCTAGAAATGAACATCTGCCGTTAAGAGAGTTGCCACCTGTTATACAGATTTTTTCTTTTTCGTTAATTTATTGTGATTTCTAGTACTGATAATTCTTTTTAAATGCGTTGCTCCCGATTAAATAACTGATAGACAAGGAGTTTATTTTCCGATAGAAAAAAATTATAATTTAAAATTTTCTAATGATAGTATGGGCGGATATAATTTCGACCGGAACAAGTACAGGTACAAACGGGGGTATATAAATTCGCTCGGCAATTTGAAGGCAGTTGAATGACTGTGCCACTAGTTGACCCCTTTCTTTGGTTAGGTAGCTGAAGGGATTATTATTGGTTGAAATTACATCCGCCGGATAGTATTTTATTATTCAATTATGAGAGGTTTGAGTGGATTATTACCTACATATGGCGAAATTATGCTTTGCTTCCATCTCACCTTTTGAGCCAGTTTCGGGTTTAATTCCTACGGGTCCTTGCCTACGCGAGTAATAGTTCTTTTATCTTCGAACTTGTGGGAACTAAATCCCATCCTTGTTTTCTTCCTAGTTCATCAGTTCATTTCCTAAAATAACTCATATCTAGAGAATACAATCCTGGAATTCGGGATTCCGGGATCTCTACTATCTTTCGTAAAAATCTCGGGATTGCTAACTATCATTCTCAGGATTGCCGAATCGATATTTGACAAAAATACCATAATTTTGTCAATATTATAGCCCTGTACCATAAATAACATTATCAAAGCTGACAGCATTGTGTGGACACCAGGAAAATCCAAACCAAAAGTAAACGTAAATTCGAGAGTAATCAATTGGCTTAACCTAATTAAATTTACATTATTAATGAAAAAATATTTTCAATGTTTGAAATGCGATTATAAATCCACGTAAATTATAGCTTATGTATTACAATAAAAGGCCTCTTACGAAAAAGCCTTATCAGTATTCATAATGCGACTTCAAAACGGTACAGAGGAATATCTTAGAGTACACAAGCATACAGATTTAAAATGCAAGCCTACATAAAAGTTTAGATTGCGATTACGAAACTACGCAAAAATAAGTTTAGTGCATCATCACTTTTCGCATTATGGCGGAAAATCATTTTAATGTTCGGAATACGATTATAACATTACATATAAAACAGCGCTTACATACCAAAATAAACATATTTCGGGGTTAAATCGTTAAATCGAGTGTCCATAATGTGAATATAAAACAATAATGAATTATAGAATTTTCTTAATTTTTTATTAATAATTTTAATTTAATTAGGTTAAACCAATTTGAATATTTTGAAATTTACGTTTAGCTAATTATTACTTTTGGTTAAAAAAAATATTTTGTGATGTCAATTTCAAAATTTTAAAGTCTGATGATGACACAGTTGTCGCATCGAAACGTGTCAGATTTTATTCTGCTTTGAATAAAATGTGGAAATAGACAATATTATGGAGTAGGAGCACCGTTGTTTTCCTTAATTTAATATATTTCTTGTATTTAAATTTAATTTTAGAAATGCTTATTTAACAAAGATGTAAGATGGTTTTCAATAACTATGTCCGAATTTTGACAGCTTATTGTTCTATCGTTTCAGGTGGCAACACTGTTATTCTTCGACGTTTGTGTTCTACCATAATCGCCATTTAACCATGGACCGCTACACCGTTCAACAATGTCCCAAAATTGTTAAAATTTCTTATAAAAAATCGTGTTCTATTCGCCAAACTTTTTGCGAGCTACGAAATATTTACGGCCGTAATGATCGTCCAACCGAGCGAACAATTCAACGGATGATCTCGAAATTCAACAAATCGCTTCGGTTGCTCATCAATCAGTCCATGCAAGACGCCGAAACGCGCGGTGAAGGGAGAATATTGGCAGCTGTAGCTGTTGCTCGTCCCACGTTTTCTAATTGGGCTCTGGAGCAGTTGGAAGCGAATCCAAATTTTTGCCAAAACTCATCTTTACTGATGAAGCACATTTGTGAACAAACAAAATTGCCACATTAGGGGAGAGGGTAATCCACAGCAATATCAAGAGTCTCCATTGCATCCGAACAAACTTACTATCTGATGTGGATGTCGGTCACGCGACGTTACTGGGCCATACACCTTTAGGCCAGACGATGACTTTCAATCGCGGTCGTTATAGGGTCATGATTACTGACTTTTCGTGACCTCAATTAGATGACATAGACCTGGACGACATGTGGTTCCAAGAAGACGACTCCAAGAAGCTGTTGCAAGAAAAGTTCCCACAACGCGTTACTTCCAGAGGAGGCAATGTGGAATGGCCGCCAAGATCGTGCGATTTAACGCCCTTAGAGTTTTTCTCTGGGGCTAAGTTAAATCACTGATTTATGGCAACAAACGAACAACAATTGACCAATTGGAGAACAACATCATTCAATCCAGCTCGCAACAGTCATATAAAATTGGGCCTCTCAGATTGAGTCGTGTAAATGAAGCCGCGGAGGTCATTTCAATGATATCACTTTTAAACCATAATGGTATTGATTGTACTTTAATCCGCAATAAAGATTTTTTCATATCTTACACACACAACTCTTTTTATTCAATTTTAAGGTTCAGATATGCTTAATGAAAAGCCCATTACTTTCAATAGTGAATCCCGGTATCTCGGTATTTAATTTTATCTATCCATCTCGCACCGCTTCACCCACGGTTCACCTTCGCGCGCAATGTATCTACGATTATAGGTTAGGGGAGAGAGTGCGCGCGGGGGGGGGGGGTGAAAATATATAATTTATAACTCGGGGAGGCTCGAAGCAACGAAAGTTGGGAAATAAACTGAAACACGAATTATTCCAGTTTAATTGAGTTCAAACTTTCCTTTCTAAATGTATATATCTTTATTATTTATATTCGCTAAAATCAAAATAAAAATAATTATTTAAAAATGTATTATTGATTAAAACTGATTTATTGGTTTAGTATTTCATCTACTCATTTATGTATGTGATAAGGTAACCTTAGACAAATTAACTATCGTCGTCTGACCTTATGTCTCACCATGTCAGATGAAGAAACAAGAATCTTAGCTTGGAACATTTTTGTGTAAAACCAGATATGCGTGGTTAACGTAAAGAATATAAGCATATAACACATTACACGTCTATAGACCTAAAATACTTTACACTACACAGAACCGAATTGAACTTGGTTTAGTATTCGTCCATTATTACTTATCGTTATTTGTAGCGATCATAGCTTTTGTCTACAAAATAAAGTTAGTGATTATAACACCCTGTATATAATTTAGCTTTTACTTAGAAAAAATATTGTATCAAATAGAAATAAAAGTATTCCCAAAGCACTATTAACGAATCTGCAACGGTACTGCAAATATCGCAAAAAACTTCAACTTTAAACGTGGCAACGTCGCATTTCATTAGAAATATTTATATCGTATCAATTCATTTGTCTACATGCGGCGAGAAACTATATGTATATAAATTTTCAGCCGCTTATCATGAGACTTAATTGAGTTATTCAATTTGAACACACATACGAGGTGTGATCAAATAATACGTGGAATTATCATTTTTCTCAAAATCCTCAATTTTAACATTGTTCCCTTCTAAGTAATCTCCATTGGACATAATACACTTTTTTCAACTCTATGAAGCAAGTCTAAAATTCAATTTTAGTTTTTAAGGCAATTTACCTTGTGAGACTCATCATCGCCCACGGAAAATTCGTCCTCAAATTAAAAAAAAAAACAATGAAGATTACAAAAAGTCAAATTAACCCAAAATAGTTAAGAAAATTATTATACTAAAATTATTAACTGAGTATATTTACTCTTTCAGCTTTAACTAATCTTCATTTAAGGTAACTCTGCGTTTCCAGAATTATTTACAAAGATTATGCCATTTTGTCAAATTTATGCTAACATTATCAATCTAATAATAACGAAATAATAAAAAATTAACATTCAAAAATAATAGACTCATAATAGAAAAAATATATACATTGCGTACAATTTTTGTATGCGTCACCCGTTCCCGGTGTCTTAATTGCGGACCCGCGCAATTCAATAATCAATATAATTTCATGTTTGTCATCCATCCATTCAGTCATCCATCCATCTAAGTTTAGGGTAGCCCACGGATTTTCTTTCTACAAGTCTTGAGTTAAGAACTTGGCACCCGTTGATCTCTCATTCTCTGGACGTAATCGAACCAACATAGTCTTCTTGCCTTGATGTCTGATATGATCGATGGAGCGTTATAGAGGTCCAGTTCTTTATTGGTTCTTATTCGACACTTATTGTTCTCGTGTACAGCACCAAAAACCTTTCGAAGCACTTTCCTCTCCCAGACGCACAGTAGGTTCTCCTATTTTTTCCTGAGAGTCCAGATTTCCGAGCCATACAAGAGCACTGGTTTGATCATGGTTTTATACACCAAAAGATTAAATTTTTTTAGAGACAAAGGAAGACTTGAGTAGCTTCTGGAAGCTAATCAAGCTCCGGTTCCCGGCCGCCACTCTTGCTTTGATTTCGTTGACGTGTGTTAGGATGCCTCCCAAATATTTGAATGCATCGATCTTTTTACCATTGAATTTGTCAGTGTTCCGCCATCTGTTTGAGTTCCTATTGTTTATTATATATTTTGTCTTCTCCTTGCACCCCATATTCTTCGCTTCGTTCTCTAGGGTTTGTATGTTCTCGTTTAAGTATCTAGTGTATGTGCCTAACGTCGTCCGCGAATGCGAGACTCTCGGATCTTCTATTAAATATTGTGCCTCCCGAGTTTGTTGGTAATTTCCTCATGACGGATTCCAAGGCGTTGTTAAACAGGATGCCTGGTAATGAGTCCCCTTGTTTGAGACCATTGTAGATATCAAATTGCTGGAAAATTTCACATATACAACTCTACTTTTCGTATGGAGCAACGTTATTCGTACAAGCTGTCTCAGTTTCAGTGGTATACCAAGTTCCTGCATCGCGTGGTAGAAATGCTGGCGGGACACGCTGTCGTAGGCGGCTTTAAAATCGACATACAGGTGGTGGACCGTTACGTTGTATTCATAACACTTCTCCAGAATCTGCCTTAGAGTAAACACCTGATAGGTCGTCGATCTTTCAGGTTTAAACCCACTTTGGTATTTGCCGATAGAAGCTTCTGTGTAAGCCTTTAATCTCTCGTTGAAGGCTAGCGAATATCTTGTACAGTACGTTCAGCAACGATATCCCTCTATAGTTTCCTCAAAGCGTCTTATGGCATTTTTTATATAGAGGTACAATAACTGACATATTCCATTCCTCTGGCATTTCCTCTTTTGACCAAATGTTTTTAATAAGGTTGTGCATTTCAGCGGCGATGTTAAACCAATTTGATTACTTTGAAACCAATTTGATTACCGACGAGAAGAATAAGTGGCTGAAATCCCCAGTTACGGTAAGACCAGTCAT
>WYDF02031230.1:0-12806 GCA_009867245.2 Adranes taylori
AGTCATGGGAGGCGCCAGGTCCTCCCTAATAAACTATATTAAGATCATACCGACTTGCGAGACCAAAGCTGAAGAATAAGCAAGTCAGATGCAAAAGGCCGTATTCCTGGAAACATTAAGTTTACTTCGATCACACGACCCGACTATGACTCTATTGTCTCTATTACTCTATTGCTTAGATAGTCGTTACGTGACATCTGCCCAATTCACTAAAACTATCGCTAGAACTTTCTTCAGGCTCAGATTTATTGTATAAAAAATCACTATCATCATTAGCACTATCTGAAACATTATTTATAAGCTTTCTGAAACCTTCCTCGTTATCACCACGACATCTTTTTGCCGCCACGATGGCCACTGAGATCAACGGACGAATAAATTATTATTTTCCTGCTGAAATAGAGTGTCTGAGGTCAGACTATGAGCATGACAGACAGATTGACATGGCATGTCATTGACAGAACAGACAAGACAGATTATGACATCTATGAGCGAACACTAGAACTACTTGCATTTATTCAACGCACGTAGCATGACGAGTTATGGACGTCATATTATTCGAATGTGTTTATAAATTGGAAAATACTTTTCAGTCGAATAAATTTTTAGCCAAAGTCTTAAATGATTATTATATCGATTACTTTTATTGAAACATTTGATGTCGAATAAATTACTGTATTAAAAGATATTTAGATGTCATTAATATATACGGAATGAGTGTTTTTACATCGTTATAAGGTGTAATTATCCATAAAAGTGTATGTTTCGTTAATGTAATTGGGTATATTGTGTATAGGTATATTGAGCATTGCATATAATCTTAAGTTAATGCACATATGTCAGGGTTAATGAAATGTTTTCTTGTCTCTCTGCCATAATTCATTTGATGGGAAAAAATTGATTGAAAATACTTCAACAGATATAATATAGTTTAAGGTACATAACTTGTTGGTATTAAACTTAATATGACTAAGTTAATCTATTTAAATGAGAGCATATGACATTTTATAGATTAAGGTGCGTCTAGATTTATAAATATCTTTTGATCTTCCATATACTATATTATAATATTCACAGTAAATACGTAGGGCGAAGACGGAAGCATTCGGTGATTCAAAGAATTCAGTCAGAGCATTTATTTTCAATAAAGTTTAAATTTCATTATAACTTTAGTGATTTTCGGGTTTCGAACTATTATTCCTCAATTTGAATTGTTCTGTTACAGTTTTTGAACAAATCTTCAGAAATAGTGGTTCTGATATTTTGTATTTTGTGCATAAAATCTTCAAGTATTATGGCTATTATGGTGATTTTCTTGTTCGAGAACAATCTACGCTTTTTTGGTGGACTGAGGAGTATTTATCCGTCGCACACATTTGGTTGTGGCCAAATGCACCCCAAGTATTCCAAAATGCAACTAAATTTGATTTGTTTTTGACAGATATGCCGCGGAAATAAATTGTAAAAACCAATTTGAACCAAATAGATGTGATAGACGTTTAATTAGTAAAAGTAAGATGCAATATACTTTGAAGCCGAGTACATGAACTGGCGTAACAATCGACCGAGAAGATAGAAGGCAAAAATTTAGTAGACAAAGGGACAGAATTTTATTGGAAGTGGAAAGATCAGAATAGAAAGTTATTCTACGCGTATTTTCTTTCGTTTCTTACATTGTCGTTTAACTACTATGGCTGATGTGAAATGTGAGTAAATAATTATTTTAGTAAATTTTTGGTTAAGAAACTGAAACACCTTAAGTTCTTTGAGTTTATTCTAAATAGCATGCAGGAGCAAATATACAAAGAGAAGTACTGGTAACACAAACACAGACCAAATCGAGGGTTATCAAAGTGGTCCACCCATACACAATGTGCTATTTCCAAATGAAACGAGTATAAGGGATCATAATATGTTAGCTTGGAAAAATAACGAATATAGTGAAGTTATATGATGTCATTAATATTTTATTTGCATTTAAATTATGTTTATTCTTCGAATATTTATACAGTAGCTAAACTGATTATGTAAGAAGATATAAACATGTAACAATTATTACCATCAATAAAGTTCCATAAAAAACTGTATTTCACTGTTACTAACTTTCATTTCTCAACAAGTTAACAAATTAATTAACTTTCATTTATATCTTGCTTACTAGTTTTTACATTTACCGTGGTATAAAAAATTCTTTATTAAATGCTCTCAAATTATTATTTGTAATTAAATGTTGTTTAAAAATTTATGTGATTCAAATAAATCTTAATTAGTATTTGTTTTACTATTTACCATAATTCACCTAATTAATTTAACCATAATTCACCCTTTAATTGTGGTTATATATAAAATTAATTACTTGTTGTTTAATAAAGTATTTAGAATCTTGTTGAGTTTTATTTGATAGGCCATCTTTTGATTTATTAAAGTTGAATCTTTGGCTTTTGCTCTAACTTATTGTGTAATCATAAATTGCATGAGTATATGTACATCCTAATAAATGAAGCCTACAAATAAATTAACATTTGCTCCCTCATTTCGGTTGAACTGAGTGTGCGCTGATTGGAAGTAGAACTTAATTATCCTGTTAAAGCTAATTTAATTCCATGTGACAAAAATCACCGTGACACTATGTTACATTCAATGTAAAGTACGTTTCCTCTAGTTGTTTCGTTTTAATACAATTATATTTTATATTCACATGTATGTACGTACGTATGTATGTATGTTCAAGTTATCTTAAATTCGGACATATTTTGTACATAACAAATATGTAAATTTATAAAAAATTTATAATTAATAATAAATTATAAATTCATTATTAAATATACAATGATAAGTTTTTTTACTTAAATGCTACAGAATTTTAAGAAAATACAAAATAAATTTATTTCCATTTTCATTATATTTTATGATAATATTTATATTTAAAAAATAAAAATCAAAATGTACGCTTTTAAATTGTGTGTATATTATATTCTCCTAAGGCTTCTCTTATAAAAATCGTTCATAATTTATTTTACGTTATCATCCTTATGCATAATAAAATACTCAGTAAATCGTAAAGTACAACATTAGCTTGAAATTTGCTGTGAATTTTAATTAGCTGGCGTCGAAGTTTATTGGGAGCGAAGTAAAATTTATGTATTAATTAAAAATGTTCAATAACTTAATTTAAAGTAAACTCATTATATTGCGAGATGAGGTTGCCTTATACATTTATTCATCATGTAATTAAAAGTTGCGATTTTCAAGAATATATTCCTAGCTACAATTTATTACAAATTATACAAATTGTTTTCCATGCAGGATTTCAAACGAAACTGCGTTTAATTTTGTAAATTTACATATTTCGTAAATTTACATATTGAAGCATCAATAAGAAAATGTTGTACTTTACAAAAAACGATATGTTCAAAAAACGATGTACTTGGAATTCATGGTGGTCAAAGCATCAAATTTTATTAAATTTTTTGTTTAAAATCACTTTTAAATACCATAAAGTTTAAATATGATACTCTACCCAGAGAAATAGTGTCCCATATCGTAGCATTAATCGTTATAATACAACGCATTCTATATTAAGTCAAATTCTGTGTCAGAGGTAAACCAATGTAAGTGACTTGATACTGTTTAACCCTGGTCGAGTGGTAAATACCAAATACAGAGTACTAGTAGGAGTCATGGTATAAGGATCTATAGAGTGCCATGAAATTGTGTGAGTCCTAAATGAATAAATTAATTCTATTTCCAGTTAAAACACACTCAAATCTACCGGGAGATGGTAGAGTTACTGTTTCATTTAGAGCGTAGTTAAAATTGATAACAAGGTTATTTGGGGGTTTTAATAAATTCATACAGTAATAGAAATAAACATTGGTTTATGGAATCTTGCTGGATTAAAACTAAGATTCAATCTTAATAAAGCAAGTAAGGTCCATGAATTAATAAAATATAATCATAATGAAACACCATTGGCTTTATAATACTCTATTAAGACCAAAATAATTTAGTTTACATGCAACAACAATTATTGAGGATCTATGAGTTTTGTCAAATATTAAAGTAAATTATTCGATCTTAAGATTTATTCGATCTAGAGAAATGTTAGTACGGATACATCATTTGATTAGGAAATAGATAAAACAACACCCAAGCAAAATTTAATTAATCATAATAATAAGAGAGTAATTAATAACGGATTGGTCGACTGACAATATAACAAAATTTAGCACGGTTCTGATTTACTAGATTTATATAAAATTTATTTTTCACCGGTACATTTATTCTCAATTTGAAAGTAAATGTAAAAACTAGTAAGCAACATAAGCAAAATTATTAGTTTGTTATTAAATGAAAATTTGTTAGATTGAAATAAATTATAGACTAAGAATAAAATCAAAGAACTTTAGATGTTTCAGTTCCTTAATTAAGATTCATAATAAAATTACTTGCCTACTTACATCTGAACGACAATTACATCTGAACCATTATTTTTACAACAATAAGAATAATTATATAATATTAAGAAAATAAGCTGATCAAGGCTGGTTAAGAACTGATTAAAAAATCTATCAAGAACTGGCACTCTTTTCTACAGAGTTTCCGCTTTTATATTTTCAGGTCGACCGCCCCGTCATCTTTCGTACTATGTTTCAGCAGAAGTTCGTAGCATCTTACTTCTGCTTATTAGAAAGTCTATTACTTAAATTATTTGTTCCATTATCTCTTTCTAACAACATGCACGAAAAACTCATTTGCATAAAAGGATTATTTTCTTTTCCCTTTTTTCTAGTTTCATTGCTCGCGGCCAGATTTCTCATCTACAAAGTAACACCTGCGTCTTGACTCATTATGCGTGTATATTTTTCAAAAATAAAGAAAATAACATATCTGGGAAGATAAAATATTTATTTAAATCTTAATAGAATAAATCTTTATATTTTATTCCAAAAATAATTTATTATAGATTTCATGGAATTTATTGATTTTAGCGATTTCCTGTTATTTACACATTATTCCCTTTCATCATTTAAAATAACTATAATCTCCACTCTAAAATCAAAAGAATGGAATATGTCAACATTATTGTCCTTACATGCGCTCCCCGCGGATTTTCGTTCCGACAAATCAAACCTTCTAGCTATTAATCAAAATAAAGTTAATTATAAACTATAGTTCAATGTACAATGGCTAAAGTACGTCTAAGACTTTACTACTTTTAATTAGAGAAACTCGCAACACCTCAAGTTTGCTTAGATATAATTTTACTTATAACTAATTGCTTGAATAATTCGTAGAGAGTACAAAATAAAAAGAATATTATTAAATATATTTAAAAAAAATCTTTTTATCGTATTATATTCTCCCTCTAACAAATTATTTTTTGATCAGAAGAATGTTAAAATACTATCAGAAAGAGAAAAATTTTATAGTAACACATTATAATAAAATAAATAACTTTGTAAGTTCCTTACATATAACATATAATATTTATAGATAACACTTGTGTAAGTTACGCGTAGACATTTAGTTAAATTTAACACCAAATATAATAGTTTTTGTTTAATGACGTCGAGAATTGTTGAAGTATTGCACTGTAGATACTAAACTTTCCATTCCTCAATTAACTGTATTTTAAGGACCATTGTTGCCCAATAAAGGGATGATTAGGACTTTCTTGTTACATTCTCATCTAGTTTATTATATATTTTTATTCATTTTATTCAATGAACGATGCAATTCCTAATCATTTGTATTCGTTAATTCAGTTTATTATTGCGTAGTTCATCATTTTTTTCATTAGTAACGATTGTCAGAACCTTATTAACAAGTGTTACTCGGGTTTATTACATTCTATATAATAAAGGTGATTATTATTTAACCACCACCCTACTCGCGTTGTCGCGTACTGGGTCAAAACAACTCGACCCGAAAAATTATCCCGTATGATGGGATTTCGATTCGCTACCCCAATCATCAAGTGTACAAAAACGAAACCAGTTTGCACATGACATTTGCAAATATGTTAGATCAGTAATTCTCAAAGTGTGGGTCGCGACCCCCAATGGGGTGGTTAAATTTATTGTGGTCGCAGAAAAATTGACGGCAGATCATCTTTTTCATTTATTTTATAAATTTACTATGGATTCTGTTTAAAAATATTAGAAATAAAATTATTACATAATGATTTTATTATAATTAAAAAATGATTTAAATAAAAAAAAAGATTCATTATGATTTCTGTGAATTTAAAATACTTCTATTTATTTGGTGACTTTCTAGTAATTCGAGTAGTATCCTTATAAATATTTTACTATGCGCCTGTAAATAACATTCAAAAATCTGTGCTGCATGGGGAATCCCCTGAGCTTCCACTCCAGGCCTAATCGATGATAGAACAACATTGTCATTTATAGCGGTGTTCAGAAAAAAATATGTATATGAATTAAGGAAAATTCCTCTTTCCAGTGATACAGTTACTAGAAGGATTTCAGAAATTTCCTGCAATCGGTTTCAGCCAGTTATACGTAGATTTAAAGAAAGTCCGAAATTTGCAATTCAGCTGGATGAGTCGACATATATTACAAATTTAGCTCAACTCTTGGTCTAGGGTCCTGTGAAATTATTAAGCGCTAAAGGGGGTCGCGGATCAAAAAGTTTTTGAAACACTATTCCTATTAATAAATAAAAATTTTTCCTTTTCAAAATGAAATTTAGTGTTAGATGATATTTATTAACATACATTTGTATATAATTTTTGTTAATATTAAATATAAATGAAACCTTTATGCACCGACTGGAGGCCTTTGAAATGTGGTTGTTTAGAAGACTATTAAACTTCTCGTGGACAGACCATTTAACTAACGCTGAAATCCTAAGACGTATGGGACAGAGAGACAGAGAGAGAAAGAGAGAGAACTGTTTCAAATCATTAAAAGAAGAAAAACGGTTTACTTTGGCTCACATGTTCAGAAATACCAATTACCAATTCCTGAAGCTCATCGTGGAAGAAAAAATTGTGGGAAAACGTAGCATCGGAAAGAAACAGTATTCATGGCTCAAAACCATAATAGATTGGACTGGTCTCGTTGCCTCGTAAGAAAGCGCGGAATTATATATCTTTCCAATTCATCTACAGAGGGATAGAGAAACGTATTTCAAAGTTCACATCTGGAACGGGAATTCACGTTGCATAAAAGACAACCAATACTTAATATGCTTCGTTTTCATCGTTTAGGTTAAATTATAATTAGTAACAATAAGTTTACATTGTTTGTTTTACTGTTTCTAAGGCTATTTCAGTTAGCAATAATTTCATATGAATAATTCAGCTAGTAATCATAGACACGCCCCCTCACGTTACCGCAAGCGAACATCACAACTCTTAATTAAAGCAACATTCTTGCGTTTTTGTTTAATTACGCGAATTCTAATCAAGGCCACGGCCCCATATTAATCAACGCTTATACACCTAATATAAGTTTTAAACAACACCAATGTTACCCCGGTAGCTCATTTACTTCGCGAGTAAATCGGTTGAAAGTTGCTACTTGCAGAATTAGCTAGTGGTATGTGATCCTGCGATTTTTCACCTTTTTCGTAGGATGTTAGGGTTTTTCAGGAACGGGGTGTTTCAGGACATTCCTGGGTATCAATACATAACAAAAACACACGATCATATGCGACACCGACACCCTGGCCTGACAATTGAGCATAGCATTATTGGATACCACGTCACGGGCGACGATTGGACAAAGTTTCCCGTCATTCCAAGCTCCATATCTCGAGAGATATTCCAGATACACTTCTGCCTCAAACGGAGGTCTTAATCAGTCAACTACCAGATAGGTGGGAGAAACGACACTAATTAACAACAAATACGAAAACAACAACGAAAACAAAATCGATAACCGCAACCGCTAGCAGGGATTGGGGCTACGAGAGACTGGACCTATTAATGTCAACAACCAGGAGGGAGTCAAATACAAGATAGAAAAACAACAACCAGGCAACAACAATCTAGAACAAATGACAAGACAAACTTTATTTTTTTATCGTCTGCAGATATTTGTATATACAGAGTTTAAATATTGTCATAGCTCCAATACCTCGTACTCATGGTGGTTGTCGTTTTTGTTATTGTTGTTATAATTGTCGTTATAATTGGAGTTATACTTGATACCATCTCGTTACAATAATTGGTTTGTCATTGCTCCCGCCTCCTCCGACGTTTGACAGTAATAAGTCCAGCCCCTCGTAGCCCCAATCCCTCGTAGTCGTTGTCTTGTTGTTCCCGTCTATCTTGACGTTGCTCCAGTCTACCTGGTTATTGCTCCCGTCTATTTGGTCGTTAACTCTCTCCCGGATAGTTTTTAATATCACCAAACCGAATCCCTCGTAATCATTGTAGTGTTGTTGCTCCCGTTTATCAAGTTATTGACTCTCTCCCCTTGTACTGTAACAACTAACACCATTAAGTTCAATCCCTAGTAGCCCCAATATGGTCACCTAAAATAAAAATACCCCAACTATAGAACCCCAATGAATTAAATCTGTACGTCTGAAGATGGCCCAAAAGGGTTGAAACTATAGTCACAATCCCAACAATTGTATTATATGTGGTAATAACGAAGAAAAACACTTCCAATTGGTCTCGTCATGGATTACCACAAAGTAACACTTGACTCAATCAATCTATTGAAGAATGCATAAATTTTCATACAAATTGCTTCCAATTTCTAATGCAATATTATACAGTACAGAGAATTTATTATTAAATTAATTATAATTATAAACTCTGTTCCAATTATTATTTCAAACATTTTGTAACCCTAGTATAAGATCACAGCTTTATTAATTTACATGCTAATCAGACGATGCAAATAATTACCAATAAGTTACGTTGCTAATTTTGAATCAGTTCATGTTGAAATTATTCTAGTAGTAATTTGTAATTTATTCTTGATAATATTTATACGGAACGGCGTCATTCCCGCAGTGAGATGAAAAAAACCTGGTATCCCATATAAAGTCCGTGAAAATAAAAATCAATTTTCATAACGCAAGAATATATGTGTATGATTAAAACAGTAATGACTTATCAGTGTGATAAATAGGACTATTTTATTTAAAATTCACATGTAATTTGATAAATCTAAATTTATAATTGGGTATCTTGACTTAGTAACTGTTAACGTTGCCCTCTGAATTGAATTTTATCGACTGAGTCAACCAAAATTATAATCAAACTACAAACAGTGCTGCACAGCCCTAACATCTACTAATAATCTTTCTTAGTCAAGGCTGTTAAATAAAAGACATTAATAAATTCAACTAAGTCTAATAATATTGATTTGGTTAGAGTTACATGCAAATAAACAATAATTATTTGTATATTCAAAATAAATAACGCCTCATCAAAATAACAAAATAAAATAATATTTGTATTCAATATAATAGATTAACATGCAAATAGATTAATAAACATGGCATTCAAGTTTCGTCAAATAAATTCCCAAATTATTTATAAAATTACTTTGCTTACAGGTTTTGTAGTTCCTACCATCACAAACTTATTATAGAACTACGCACTTTTACCTTATTAAATCACTTTAATTTATTTTAATTTATCTCAATAAATAAACTTGTTGTCTAATTTAATCTATTTTGTTCAAAGAATTCAAACTTAAAAGAATTAATTAATTATTACCAAATACTATCCCATACCTAACTTCGGAAACTTATTTAACAATTTAATTTTTCCTGTTTTAATTTTGGAATAAATGATAATTTTAATTTAATTTAAGATTTTATCTTCAAAACGCTGACTGACAGGGATTCACCCTACAACTGAAAATTTATTATTAACGACTGTTTTTTCCAGTGAGAGCTGTGTGTCTTTTATTGCTTTCTTTGACTAGCTAATTTTCTATCAGGATTAGGATCGATATCTCTCACTACTTTACCCCTTCTTATGGTAAGTTGCATTTATCT
Source organism: Adranes taylori (assembly GCA_009867245.2). Lineage (NCBI taxonomy): Eukaryota > Metazoa > Arthropoda > Insecta > Coleoptera > Staphylinidae > Adranes > Adranes taylori. The sequence goes on from WYDF02031230.1 coordinate 9,994, forward strand.
AATGTATTAAACAGTAACCTACTTTTTCGAATTGCTATCGCTATGATTTATGTAAATTCGATCAGATATGCTTTCTTCACTCATGCTTATACGTTATGCTTTCACTTACTATTGATTGATTACCAGACAGATCTATTACTCAGCCATACATTGACACCGCAGTCATACAGGTCATTCACTAAGCTTGATGCATGGGCCGGTAGCCCGAGTGTGTGTAAAAGACATTGTTCAAGGTTTAATTATGTACAATAGAGTATAATTAACGATAAATGATTTGTTTTGCCTTTTAATTGTAAAACTTATTTACGGTAAAACTGCCCATTACTAAATGCATTGTGTCCATGTTTTTAAATTATATTCTATATCCTGAACCTTTCACAAAATCTAGTCATTCTGAATTATGTAAATGACTTACAAGTATTAAGCGTACACAACTATTTACCATACAACTAAATTAGAACGAGAACAAGTTTCCTCGTTACATTTTTATGTTTACTTCATAAAATTTTATAAATAACTAAATGAGTATATATGAGTACCCCCATATAATTCATGCCCGCAAAGCCATTTTCCATTGAATTTGCTGTGTAAGAAAACTTCCTCAACCCCAGTAACATAATCATCCAAGTTTAAGCGTGACGAACATATGTTAGGAGTAAAGAGGAGTGAATTGTTTTGTAGTTGATCTACCTTGGGACAGTTAGACCCAGGAACTTTAGAAAACGCAAGACCAGAATTAGATATTATTGCGGCTTTTCCATCACCGTCCACTGCAAAATTAAAGAGCTTATCAGAGCTTATCTGAAGAGACTCACTCTTCGCCAAAATAAGTCTGTGAAGCACAACTCTCAAGGTTTAAAGCCAATAATTTTACAATATTCAAAAATACCAGTATAAAATTGTTTTGAAATAATATCCCAAACAGCTGATTCAATATCCTTACTTAAATTCAAACGTAGATATAATTTAAAGTTAATCTAATCCAATTCCACATACCGTTTTCTACTGCCTTTGTAAACTTAATTTGTGACTCACTAATCAATTTAACCTTCAAATACTGTCGCTCTTAAAATTGACACGACATGAACTTAAGCTAGTTTCCATGAACACTATTCGTTGTAAAAACTCCCAATTCTTTACGGGATCACAAAGTATTTTAAAACTTTATTTTATCGATGATAGAGCTATAGAGTTTTATTTCAGCTATGTGGGGCGAAGCTATAAAGAAATAAAACTATAGTTTAATGTTTTACTTCTGGGGTAGTAATAATCAAATGATGCAATTTCGATTTGTTAAGTAAGACCTTTGTCTATTTAAAACTATGAAGCAATTTTAGACAAACGAGTTTGGTCCATACACAAATAAACACACATAATAAAAATAAATCCACTGTATTCTTCTCATAATCTATTTCACAAATTATTTATTTATTATTCTGACACTAATGATTTAGAGGCTACATAAAAGAGCAGCTGAATAAAAGAAATATTGATCTGAATTGATTCTATTGTAATAAACATTTAGAAGAATGTAATTAAGCTTTCCATTGACATAAAAATAAATATACAATTTCCCTAGTAACATAAGAGGATTTATTCTTTGAATGAGTATAATTAAATCTGAGTAGGCTCACTACATAGATAATAAATGTAATGATAATTATTCATTGTACGTGGATATAGACCGATTTTCCAACGCTACAATTAATTCCCAATTAAAACAAATACATATATACTTTTCATTAACATGGAAAAAACAAATTACTTTGTTAGCACGTTATAGAAAAACGAAAGTTATTTATTTGAATGTTTGTTAATTATTTGCTGGTAATAAAGTACTGAATTTATTCAGTTTCAATAGTCACAATAAAATATAAAAATTAAGAATTTAGTGCTTACATTAATTCCTTATTCATGACGGACACTTGTAAATTATTCTGCAGTTAAGCGATTTAAAAACGGGAACGTACTTTCTCTCTTAAAGATCCCAAGTTCTGGAGAGTGGAGTATTTTTTAATCTAAGTAACTAAGCGACTTCATGGAACTGAGTGACGTTCTACGTGAGGTATATAGAATTTAAACTTGAAAACTGGAAACGGAATCTACTAAACTAAAGTAGGTTTCATCTTATATGTCTTTTTGAAGACCCGAGCTGGTCAGCTATGGACATAGAAAAGTGGAGATTGTCTCTGCTCGCAAAAGCTAGCAGCTGCGAAAACAGTACATCTTTCTCAAACTAGTTAACTGCCTATTCCTCTCCTGATTTAAAATTGGGAGTTTTCTGGAAAGTACTAGAAACATTCTCTTTCAGCGAGTTCATTTAGTGGTCTGAAGACGGAATCGAACCGAACGACTTAACAACTACACAGGTTTCCGTACAGCTGCATATTAGGAGATGAAAGGAATGTATTTCATGAACCTACTATCGAAGTACGTTTTATAGAATCGACATAATAAATCCTAAGATGCTCGTGGGTGACTAACAGGAAAGTATGTTTATCTATTAAACGTCGAGTTTAACTACTGTGAATCTATACAGGAGAATCTCATTAATTTAATACATTCATTTATTCAAGCCAAGTTTTGGTTTAAAATTTAAGTTATTAGAACTTTGAAGTCATTGAAGTCTTTAGCGTTTTAAGTGTGTAGTTATTTCTATCGTTACAATACAAGAAATTAACATTTAATTAAGTCTAATGTATAAAATTGTTGTAGACAGGTGACCAAAAATTGTAAAATAAATGAAACTAACTTTTCATTACAAACGTTTTCAATATTAAAATATCATCATCAGGCAAAAGGTCGAAACTTTA
>WYDF02031241.1:0-12804 GCA_009867245.2 Adranes taylori
TTATTTTATTTATAAATGATGTGTTATAAGTGTTACCATTTTTCTAATTATTTTCTTTTTTCTTTTATGCTTTCACCAGCGCTTCCTGCAGCGCCCCCCAGGGGGCGGTAGCGCCCACTTTGGGAATCACTGCTTTAGTTGTACTCAATTCAATAGCAATAAATTTTTCTAATAATGTTTTAATCTTTCGTAGTTGTGTATACATGGCCTTCCATACATTTCTAAATTCATATTCTGGTCCTAAAGTACATATAATTTCGACCCATTCGATTCGACCCAATATTTTATCACTTAATGCTGATTCGCCTTGCTTTCGAAGTTCTAAATTTAAGTCAGAAAATATTTGATGCAACATGGGCACAGTTATCATTTGAATTCTTACTAAACGTATAAAACTGTTCCATTAGAGTCTCATCTCTGTTCATTACTACTTTCATACCTGCTGCACAATTTATTCCAAATTTGCTTTGCTATACTACAAGGTGGAACCGATGCACTTACTTGTTGACTTAAAGCGCTTGCAATAACGTTTGAAGCTTTCGCATTATCCTTAGTCCAAACTCCGTCTAGCAAGTCATATTCCTGTTTAGCAGTATTATCGGCATTTTGTTTCATTTCTTGTCATTCCCGTGATCCATTCACTATTGGAATTAATTCATGCTGTTCAAACTGCATTTGAATTTACCCTTTCCGCTTCACTTGAACCCTCAAACTATCAATTTGTACTTTGAATTCAGCCATATTAAGCAGCAAAACACGAAAACCTTTATTCAACGCACAGTAGAACATAATTGTAGCCCATAACCTGTTGGTTTGATATATTTAGCAGTGCTTGAATTAAAACACCATTCGTAAACTAAACTAAATGTGTATTGAATAATTAGCAAAACTTGAACAAAACAGATATTGAATAAAGTTAATATATTTGTAATAAAAAAATTCGTGGCCGTGATCGCCACCCCATCTTTTAAGTCTGACGTTTTGTTTTATCTTGCATAAAACAAAAGTTGAATCATTTAGTTTTGACTGTCACCTTTTAAGCCGTCTATAAAATTCAATTAGCATAATAGTGTTTAGGGTAAATTAAACAACATTAGTCTAACCTATCTTTTTGGCTAATTTCTAAAAGAGTAGTGAGTAGTCTGGCGTTTTTATTTATAATTAATTTACAGAAAACGTATGCAATTTCAATTTCAATTCAATTTCAAACTTAAATACACGTGTTTAATGAGCTTTGTTGCCATGGCTTTGTTGCCTGTTGCCATGGCAACAAAGCTTTGTTGTCATGGAATTGTCCTTCATTGGCGAAGTATTCCATGACTTATTGTCTTACTTGTTTAGCATAAAATGGCATATTTCCAGCGATATGTGACCTTTGTAAAGGAAACATATTGGAATTGTCAGGTGTTAAACTAGGACGGACCGTGCCATTTTCTATGTCCTCAGAGTGTAGAGTCAGGAGGAGCGTAGGTTTCACGCACAGTTGACTTAAATAATTATGCAAAGCACAAGTTGCCTTTACTATTTTATCAATATTCCCTAATTCTAAATTTATTGCTGTGTGAAAAATTCGAAAACGCGCTATCAAAATCCCAAATACATTTTCAACAATTCGTCGTGCTCTGGATAATCGGAAGTTGAAAAAATTTTCGATTTTTTTCGATGCAGTTTAAATCACTCTGTACAAATAGTTTTAACATGTCAGGTCTCGACTGAAAAGCATCGTCTGCAACGAAAACATACGGTAGTTTACGTGAACTATTTGTGACTTCTTTTCTCTCGGAATGTTGAGTGAATTACGTTGTAGCTTACTAAAAATTCTGTGTTCTGAAGAATCCCTCCGTCTGATATTCTGCCATTTGTACCGAAATCAAACAAAATAAAACGTCATCACTGTAGAAACAACTTTCGCTATTTTTGGGTGGTCCGACGCTTCTCAGAAAAAGAACCCAATAGAAGTTTATACGAGGAGAACTTTGATTGTTAAAGTTCCTTGTTTCATTGGTTAGATTAAACACTTTAATATTTCATCTCAATTTGTAACGTGCTATTTCGTCCAAACACATTATACACAGCAAATGCGGTGCATTATGTCAAATGCGTATACAGTGAATAAATAGATATTTAACATCTTAATATATACAAATTTGCATACACTTTGCTTTCAAAATGAAAATTATAAGAATTTGTTTAAAGGGGCATATAGCGTACTGATTAAGTATTGGATTCGTAACCCGATGCAATGATATCTTGCGTAAAGGGTAAAGGGAGAGTGTTGATAACGGCTACCCCTAGGCCAGACTAATTCCAGAATGTGTCCACCTTGCCTCAATTTGTAAACTAATTCTTATAATTTCTTATCATTTACAATTTTCGAAATTAGCACATATCTAATTAAAAATAATATTTTCAGTAGCATACAATTTTGGGTTGTTAGAAGAATCCCGTACATTTATAGAGTTATATGCTACACAAAATGGTAACGATTTTTTACAAGACTTCTTCTGTTATTTTCCTAGCCTTCTAATAACGCCAGTCGTTTGTTCTTAAAAGTGTTTAAAGCTTTTCAGTTTGACTTATAGCACTCACAAATTACGAAATCTGCTTTGTCTCTTGCGCATTTTCTTGTTTTTGTTTTGTTGGCTTTACTACTTTCCTCATGAGATATAAATTACAATAAATACGCTTAAGGTCTTGCTTTTATATGGGACAATACGAACAATAATAAGCTTATTGCTAAACTGTTTTCAAAACGTGCCAAGTAATAGTATAAATAATCTATTAAAATATATCATCTAGAAAAATAATGATGAAAATTTTCTTAAATGAATATGTTCATTATTTCGAAAAATTGCTAATATTGATGATTTATAGGAAGTTTAGATTTAACTTAAAAAATGGAGGCAAGATAGATACCTATTTTTGGCATAGTGGTAGCGGTCCTAAATACCCTCTCGTCTAACAATATACGCAAGAACCTTCATGATTTGTGAGTACACGATCAATTCATTGCGCTAATGTCGGCGTTAAATTAATTCTGAAAATTCTATTTTTAAGTTGTTCCTTTATTAATGCGCACCTACATTTAACTCGTGTATTACGGTTGACATATATCAAACGTTGCATCTTGATTTAATTAGTATGTAATGCATTTTATCGAAATTGTGTACCGCCTTTGAACGAAATAGCACTTTCGAATTGAAGAGACAAACCATTCAGGTAACCAACCTATCTATGCTAGATAGGATATATATTGGTTACCATGGGCATACATAGGATAGATAGGATATACATTGGTTACTTTAATGGTTTGTATCTTCAATTCAAATGCAATACACCATTTCGTTCAAATGCATTACACACTAATTAAATCAAGATCGAACGTTTGATATATGTGTACCGCAATACACGAGTTTAATGTAGGTGTACATTAATACAGGAACAACTTAAAAGTAGAATTTTTAGATTTAATTTAATGGAGGCATTAGCGCAATGGATTGTGTGTGAACTCACAATCCATCAAGTGGTGTTCGTGCGACTATAGTATACGAGAGGCTATTGAGGACGGCTACCACTATGCCAGAAATACGTATCTACCCTGCTTCCATTTTTTAAGTTAGATCTGAACAATCAGTATATGCAATTTTTCAAATAATGCACCTATATATTTAAAATCTAGCCTGACTGCTTAAAAGTAAATACTACATATATCCTTTAGTTGAAAATTGTCTTGTTTTTATACTTTCGAAGCGATCTGTTTGGAGAACGTGTTCCATTTACGTATACCTCCACTAAATTTACGTGTCCCTCCACTACTATTAATATAAAAGGAAAAAATGTTATTTTCAGTTATTTCCTAGACTTTTGGTTATTTCTGTTATAAATTCGTTAATTCTATATAGAAAAATCCATGTCTTTGCAAAAATCGATGTCTTTTTGCTAGAGTTCTGAAGAAATATCGCAGTAACGTATTTAAAAACCAATCCCATATGTCACTAGCGAAGCACTTAATCCAACATTAGTAATTAGTGATATTAGGTATGACTACCTGGTGGGAATTATAATATTGTCACGGTGAAATTAAACGAGCTTCTACAAACTCCAATTCCTTGCAGAAACGCGCTTAATTCTTTTCGAGATCAAAATACGAGGGTAGAGCAAGAATTTACTTAAATTGGGCGAAGCAAAATAAAACAACAGTTTATGATTTATTTGGGGAATTAATTAATTAAGCATTAAGACAAATTAAACATAAACAATAAAACAAATAAAATCACCATTAAGTTTTGTTAATCTATTTTCAAACAAGCAATTTATTATTACATGCGACAAATAAATTTAATTATTTTTTTTGCTTTATGTAGACTGATATTCCTTTGCAGGCAGTAATGATGTATTTGGAGTTATTTGTTCAGATTTTGGTTAGGATTCTTAATATTATTAATTCCAAGTTTTGGGCAATTCAGTTTTCTGTTTATGTTTTAATGCGTATTACGAGTATTTATGTTGGAGGAGCGGTGGAGGCATGAGATTTTATATTTCCGGAATATGGTACTGCATATGGTACAGGATTAAAGAATTGGATTGAGTGCTTGTTTTACTGAAGTTTATGATTGCGGCTTTGGAATTAGCATGTGCTCTTGTCTGGTATTTGCGATTAGTGGTTTTCTGCTTAAAGTAGTGAAGTCAGTTCTATACGATGTAAAGATCTTTCACATTTACTACTTACATATTTTTGTATAGTTGCAACGTGGGGAATGTGCGAAGTAGTTGTAGTATTGTCTTTATAATTGATTTTTGAGCTAATGCTATTTTAAAAATAAAGTTTGTTAATTATTACGAAAACTGCATATTGATGTTTAGGTATTTCAAAAATTGATAAAAAAAGTCGGGTATAGGGTAGATGCATTGCATTGATGGTATTGGTGGAGCCGTTATCAATACCCCCACATGCATGTATATCATTGCGTTAGTTTATGAGACTGACGCTCCACACCGGCTTAGATAATACACACCGACCATGCCGGCTTAGATAAGTAATCCGAAATTCGATTATTTGAATTTTGCTTTGTATTGTTGAATGCTTATAGTAGTCTATTAGATTTTATTTAAATTATAATTATAATGCAAGTTTTCCAGTTTTCTAACAATGAATGGCGAGGTGATTCAATTACGTAGCTACGCATCCAAACAATTTAGGAATTATATAATTAGGACCTTCGACAATTAAAGCAACCCCAACCATCCCTGAATCATCTACAGCATAAGATGGTAGGGCTGTGAAAATAAATTTAATGAGATCCTTACATAATGTTAATTTTGAGGAACACAGTTTTTTAAAATTCGGTACAAATGATGGGAAGTATACTTTAAATCTGGACCTGGATTTAATCTATATTTATATAGGACCTGATTTGATCTGTACTTCATGTTTTATAAAAAAATCTGAGGGGAAAGCTCTCTCAACTAGGTCACTGTTAATATACAGCAACCGAAATTTAAGCGCTTTGTCAGCAACCTGTTCATATTCTTTACTAATGTAACCAAAAATTAATAGCATTATAATTTTTTTAAATTATCTTTCAAAATTTTATCACATGGGAGTTCAACCAAGCTCTTCTTTTCATTGATTGATTATGACGTAGGTGTTTGAAAATATGTATCATCAAAGGGATTTGAAATCCAATTGCTTGCTTCTTCAGGTTTGGGGAAGTACTGAGTAAAAGACGATTTCAGCAGAATTAAGTGCTCAGTCATTTTTTCTATATCCCGAGACAAACGAATGTTACTTTCAGAGAAGAAATGATGTAACGTTTCAAATACTTCATGTTGACCATTTTCGATAAGCAGCTTCCAAAAATCTAATTTTCCAATCTGCTTTCAATTTTATCTGCAACTTTAAAGATTGTTATCTAGCCGTTTGAAATTAAAGTTATTTATTTATTAAAAAAAATCAGATAGACTTTCAAGCGCCTGAAGCCAATTTAAGTTATGTAGTTTTGACGAAAGAAAAAACTAAAAAATTAAAAGAAAATAGGAGGCGTTTTCGAGAAAATCGGCCGCAAAGCTTGCAAAACATCATGTATATATGTTAAATTCTAATTTTAGAAAAAAAGGTTTCAAACAAACTCGAGGGAGATTTAAGTGGCCTATACAATAAAGTTTATTCGAGTGTCTTATCTTTTACAGTTTTTGAGATATATCGAAAAGTTTCTTAAAGTTTAAACGTGGCAACCGCGTTCTGAAGAAGATAGAGACATAGAACTACTTTCACTGAATTTATGAGCAACACAGTTGGCGCATTTCCGCCAAATTTGATTTAAAATCATTAGTTGTTTTGGGTAATAATCAATTAGCACAGACAACCATAGCTCTAACCATGCGAAAAAAGGCATTAAATTCTAACATGCATTTGGATTTAATATTTTGCCACCTGTAGTAATCTTTTAGTCCGACAACATTAAAGTAGTAAACATGATCTATATTCAAACATTTATTTAAATGGTTTTTTTAAAACACTACTCAGTGGCGAATTTAGGGGAAGGGGTTAATTAAATTCAAACCACCATTTTAATCAAAATTTAAATTATACTTAAAAGCTAAATAGTCATTCGATGTAATCAGTTTGAACTTATCAGTGGCCATATCTTCGGAACCATTAGAGTTGGGCCCCTTAAATGTTTTAAACAGAAGCACAAGCGCTATTAAAATAAATAAAAATATATAGGGTGTTACTTTAAAGTATAAAATAAAACTGCTTAAAATTGGTTCCATTTATTCAATTGTCCACATTGGCAAAATTGTGCACCCTTAGCCTTACATATGTCTCCCAAGTTTCAGTTTTTCAGCTCTCATAGGAACTGAGATACATTTGTTTTCAAGGTCAAAATACTACCAAGCATGCGTGTCCGTTTTCTCAGGCTCGCTTAATCGCTTAAATATTAAAGCAACTTTCGATACAAGAAATTAAAAGAAAATGCTCGTCGTTTTCGAGAAAATGGATCGCAAAGTTCGCAAAAGAAAAAACACCCTATATATATATATATATATATATATATATATATGTTAAATCGTAATTATGGAGAAACATGTTTCAACTAAAGTCGAAGGGGATTTAGGTAGCCTATACAATAATGTATATTTGAGTGACCTATCATTTATAGTTTTTGACATAGAAAACTTTCTTACATATTAAACGTGGCAACTTCACGTTATATAGAAGATAGAGACATGGACTAATTTCATTCGAGACATAGTACAATGGTCTTATATGTGTGCAAAATTTGACCCTCCTACTATTAAAACTGAATTTCTAAATCAAAGAAAAGAGACACAATTCCGCCATATTGGATTTAAAAAAATGAAACTATACTTTTGCAGAACAATCGTGTGCACTTGCCTAGCAAATTAGATCTAATTCGGCCCAATAAGTTAGGAGTAACTTTGGAACATACAGACATCCACACAGATTGATATAAAATTATGTCCTATAGTGATTTAATAAATAATAATAGTGGTATAGTAGACTATAAAGATTTATTGTTGATTTCAATTTATAATCTTAAGTAACGTTTCTCCAACAGCACTGACGTGTTCAGACTTCGATTATAGTTTATTATAAGAAAAATCCAGAATTGAATAAAAAAATATTATTTAAATACCATTATTATCCACCTATCAAAAAGTCACTTACAATAAAAAATTTAAGTGTTAAAAAAATAATTGTATATAAATATATTGAAAAACATAATAACAATAAATTGTTATTCAAAATATAAAATTAATGAAAATAAAATGAACTGTGTAAAATTTCTGTGTAAAACGTCTGAATGATTAGTAAAAATTTATTATTTGTCAAATAATATTTATTATTTGATTATATAAAATATTTAATATTTATTATTTAAAAAAAAAATTATAATATTTCATATTTATTATTTGACAAATACAAAATTTTTACTAATGATTCAGACTTTTTACAAAAAATTGTTATACATTTCATTTTATTTTCATTATCTTTATATTTTACGTCACTTATACATCACTAACACTATACAGTAAATACGGATTGAAACATTGTTGTTTTCAAACCTACATAAGCCAGACCTACATATTCAACCCTCAACCTATATGTAGACTTGCATATACGTTTGACCTACATATATAGACCTACATACAGGTTTTTAAACCTACAGGGCTCAGTATATCCCTGGACAAAAGAATATACCTCATAAGTCACTAACCTGATAAAATCTTTCTACCATTATTACACATAAAGTTTGATGAAAATTTTCGTCAAAGGGATGGATTTGGGCATGTATGGATAAGAACTGATAAAATTTCCCAATAACACAGATGCAAACTTAAACGAGAATCTTTGTAGGGCCCCGAATTAAACTTCTACAAGATAAAATATTTGAAGAAACCTTAAGTGACTTGGGGCGTGTTACTTGAAATGCTTTAAAAAGTGATACCCAAAGTTTCTTACGAGACACAAAATCTGACAATATATAGTGAGCCTGAAAATACATCTTTTGCACTCGTACCTAGATTCTTTTCGCCGAAAGTCGGCGACGTCAGTGATGAACACGGCAACAGGTTCATCAAGACATTTCTATTATTGAAAAAACTTATCGGGGCAAGTGGAACAGTGAAATCTTTGCTGAGCTTTGTTGGGCATTGCTATCAGAAAGTGCCCAAGAACAGTACAACGGGAAAGTAAACAGAAAAACATTTAAAACAGGACGATAGCATACAGCTCCATATAATGTACATACCTAATAAATATTATTTCACTTACTTTTCAATAATTTTGTTACCAAAACCTGACGTGGAAGAATAAATTTGTTTTTATTACTATTATTGTTACCAAAACCTGACGTGGTAGAATAAATTTGCTATTATTAGAAATATAAAAGGAACGAAAATTGCACGTAGTTTCTAAATTTGATTACTTAGTAAATGTTATTTTACAATCGCAAATATTCAAATTAAGTATCTGTAACTTACACATGCCAAAATATCGTTTGCAACTTAATGATTTGAAAATAATAAAAAATAATGCAAAATAGGAAGAAGTATAATTTATTCTACCTGAAGTAGTATAAAAACGCAATGATTTTATAAATTATAGTACATTTTCAAAATGAAATTCTTTCTAATTATTTATGCCTTGTATCTGTTTAACTTTGGAAGTGCTGAGACAGGTTATATATTTATTTTATTTTAGATATTTATTTTATCTACTTTAAATATTTACTCTCAATTGTTAGAGTAGCATATCATTTAATCACCCTTTATGTCAATGCCAAAAGAATAAAATTCTGATAACCGAAAATCACTCAAAACTTAATCACTTTGTATTTTGGAACACACATCTAGTGTTCTGTGCCAAAAGTACAACTTTATGTCACTACAGACTAAAAGAAAATATAAATCCATCGTAAATCACAAAAAGCATCATACGAAGAATGTGAATTTACTTAAAATAATTTTTTTAAATACTTTGCATCACTTAACACCTTCGCTACCAAACTAAAATTTAAAATTTGGAAAATGGCTTACTACGCCATGCTTGGTTTTTCTTGTTTTTTGATGATTTATGTTAAATGTGTTTTACTAGTATAAGTGATTTTTTCATCAAGTGAATGTTTATTGAAAAATCTTAGAAAAACTGAAACGGTCACCAGTTTCTGATATGGCGTAGAACAAAGAAATGTAATCTGCACGCCAGAGCGGACACCTTAAGCGGTCTAATAATGTTCGTTTTGTGAGCCACACCAGAAATTATTCCTTGGCGGCACAATAAGAAACTGCACTATTTTCAGCTAATGTGAAAATATATAAAATTATGCACAATTGTTTTGATATATTTTTATAAATATGTTGACGATATAATCCTTGAAAATTATTTATATGTCGGCGAATCGGAAGTTGGCGTTCTATAAAATAACCTTTAGAATAAACAAAAGAATGACTAATATCTAAAAGAGCAATTCACTTTCCAGGAGGCATTTGAAGTTTCTTCCTCTTTCTTTGTTTCTTACCTGTAGTCTCTTGTCTTCTTTGGCTCAGATGTTCGATAGATGTTTTGGATATATTTCTATCACAATATTATCTGCAACAATATTATCTGCAAGACCATTTAAGACAACATTTTTATCTATTGGAGAAATACCACAGATACGAAAACCTGATTTCATATTTGTAAAATTCTGTTCGTCTAGATTTGTCATCAGTTATTTAAGGTGGGGAAATTAGTCTTTCGGTACGCTACTAAACCGACTACCATGAGCTGTATCTTTCTATTCTGCAAAAACTTTCTTCTTGTGCCCCTTCATTGGCCGAAAATACGCCACATTCAGCGGCAGTAGAAGGTAGGCTGTATTTGGAGGTATTAAAATAAATCGGATATTGTTATCTTCATATACTTTGATAATTTCAGTATTCAGATGGAAACTTAGATTGTCCCCAATTATAACTATACCTCCTTCTTGTTGCTTTGGTATTCAGTTTTTTTCTGAATTCATCAACTCCTTCATTATTTTGGAAAGAATTCTCAAATACCGTTTATTTGTTCGATTGTATCGAGTATTTGGGGTCCATTCTCAGTCCAGGTAGATCTGAGTTTCTGAACTTTATAGTTCACATAGATTACTGAGTGTTGATAGAAATACTCCCATTGCGATAGTGCTGCAAAAATTAGGAAAATATAAATGTTAGATAAAAGGATGGTATTGATGGAATGGACGGAGGCGGTTGGTTCTATATATATAATTCATATTGCTTGATATTGAAGGAATGTTGAATGTAGGGAGAGGTATATGTGAATGGATAAATTGCAATAAGAATATGAATAAGAGAATTGCATGGTCGACAAATATGTGGTTTGAGATGATAATGAGAGGTAATGAAATTGGGAACGAGGTCATTCAAAGGATGAGGGATGTGGAAAGGTGATAGTAGTTATAACAGTTAATATATATACGGATTGCGGAAGAGTACGGGATGACAAGTATATCAGGTTTAAGTGTAGAGGATTAAAAAGTTCTTACAAGGAGTCGAGAAAAAGAAGGTAAAGGAATAGAGTGGAGTAATAGGGAAAAGTAGCTATGGGAAAACTGGAGAGTAAGTTTGGGATAAGAAGGAAAGGGACTTACAGTAACGAAGAGAATTAATAGGCAGATAAATAGAGGAAGGTGAAGGAGAAAGAAAAATGGGGATGAGTGTTAGGGGATAAAGGAGATGTAGGAAAAATGAGCGTTAGACATTGGTAGAGTAGTAGGGAAGAGTTTGGGGGATGTAAGTACAGAGAGGATTAAAGAAGAGAGAATTATTGGAAAAGGAATTACGCCTTTCCTTCTTCTCCTGCTTGATTTTCTTTTATTTCTGGTTGGTTGTTGAGTTAGTTTGGTTCTATTGGTTATTTTATAACACGATTTAGAGTTATTTTAAAATGTTATGTACGATGTAATTGTAAGGATTTAGAGACAGAGTTATTTGTTGCTAATTTTTGATACTAGTGATAATGGCAATATTTTATGCTAATAAAGTTTTATATATTTATATTAGTAGATATGTACAATAACACAGTAGCGTTTTAGTAATACTTGAAAATATTGCGAAAAATAATCATAAAATATTTTTCCTGTCATCCAACTTTTTTTTTTTAGATTTCCAAAGTACTCACAATTTACTTTTTTCACAACCTTTAACTACTCGTGGGCTTTTTGAGTGATAAATCATCAACGATTTTACTTTACAATTGCCGGAACTGTTGCGCCTAAAAATAAATATGAAATGGTCTTTAGAAGCTTTCAAATCCGCAGAATTTTTCTCTTCAATAGAAATAAAAGATTTACTTGGTATTCGTTTCCAAACTAAGCCAAATTAAATAAGTCTCGTTTAAATTAAAAACTTGCTTGGCCAAAAAATTATTTTCTGCAGTAATATTTTTAAATGCAGTTTTTTTTAAATTCATCTGCTCCTTCATTATCTGCAGACGCAGTCTCGCTATTAACTTTTAATCTGTGAAAACCGTTGCGATCCTTAAAAGGGTTGAACCAACCTCTCCTAGCGTTAAATGTTGGTGGGTTTTCATTACCTTGTGTTAATTCTGCATAAAGACTTTGGCTTTTTCTTGAATGATTGCCATATAAATAGACGCATTCCGTTGGTTGTGGTGTAAAAAGAACGTAGACAAAAGCTTTTCCATCTTTTATGTTGCATCTGATATCGATGTAGCTCCTCTTGCGACATTTAAATTCGCACAAGATTCAACACTTTTACGGTTTGCTCTATATCGAATCATTTATTTCTAGATGCATTTATTTGTACACACAAATCATTATTTTTGAATTGTTGAAGAATTGATTTGCGGCAATCATGTACTTATTTCTATATCTATTTTAGAACAAAATGCTGTTAATAATAATCAAAACAACTTAAGCAATGTCAACAATAAAGGTGTTGAAGCGAAAATAACGCCGTTGTCGCTTGGAGACCAGCATATAGATTCATCTTTACCTATCTTACCTCCTGTTTTACATGAAGCAGAATTAAAACGTAACAAACGAAGTCCACGGTCAGGGCCACGGTCACGGTCACGGTCACGGTCACGATCACGATCACCATCACGATCACGATCACGATCACCATCACGATCACGATCACGATCACGATCACGATCACGATCACCATCACGATCACGATCACGATCACGATCACCATCACGATCACGATCACGATCACGATCACGATCACGATCACGATCACGATCACGATCACGATCACGATCACGATCAC
>WYDF02031252.1:0-12804 GCA_009867245.2 Adranes taylori
AACTCCCTCATCAGTTAACCATGCTATGGCCAAGGTATTGCATGTTCCCTTGGCTGTAAAGTGAACCTTCCTTTTTTTCTCCGTCCTTGTCTTCTTTTTCTCTCAAATAAGTTAATTTTATTATATTTTTAAGTTCATGTATCTTAGTTCTGTAATTGGATTGTTACGTTGAGTTAATAAAGCACTATTACTTTCTTTATGTTCACCTACCAAATATATGATTGAAAGAATAGATGAGAAGAAAGGATAGATGAAAAGAATGAATTCCTTGTTTGAGGAACATAATCTTTTCCTTACCCAAAGATGGCGCCACAGTCGCAAAATGGTGGTAGAAAATCTAGAAATCTGCATGTAGGTAATCTAGTGAACATACATCATTGTTTATCCGTATTCTTACGTCGGGAGATGGCGATAGTTGTACAGAATAGGAGTGTGACTAAAACTAATACTAACAAATATTTCAAGAGTGGTTCGAAAAGAATTTTGCGCCTCTTAAATCAAAAAAGTTGTCATAAAAGGCTGTGTTCTTGATCGCGCTTAGCTACAAGTGTGCTTATCTCCTCTGAGGAGCAAATTTTTTGCAAAGTTTGAATAATAATTTTGATACTTGTTCCCAATTTTCAGACATTTTGCTGATCATCCGCGATATTTCCTATCCGCGGCAGTCGTGCCACCCAATTTTGCTGGTAATTGGGAGTTTACTATATAACAATTTTGATTACGCGTGTTTATATGTCGTGAAGAAACTAACACTCTGGTGACTCATGGTTAAGTCCATGGTGACAAGTATTATAGATCATATCTTAGGAACTATTAAAGTAACATTTTTCATTTTGGGTATTAGTTTAAAGAGAATCACAAAGTGCTATTGTAATTTATAAAAATATACAAGGTGCTGCTAAATAGATTTTTAGTGTCAGTGTTATTACTATTTTTAAATTATGTATTTATTGAAGTAAAACACAGAGGAAGGATTTGTTTTAAATTTATTTATTTTTATAATAAAAAATCTCACAATCATTCCAAGAAAATCTCACAGAACTGGCCAAACAGTCCCTATAAAAAAACTGTCATACAATATCGCAAACAATAAAAATATAACTATTAACAATTTTTTTTCAAAGAAATTATTACAATTTTTAATTATAAAATAAAATTAGTTATGTACAAAAATGTATACAAAAATGCCCAACTAGTTTTATTATCAATTTGATTTAATAAAATCCATTGATATAGTAAAATTATAGATCTCCACAACTAACAAAAATAATTATTACAATTGTCATGAGATTTGATTAAAATTAAAATGACTAAAATTGACAATTTGCTAATTTATTTTATATGAAATAATTAATATTACAAAATCCATATCTTCATTCATAAATAATAAAAACTAGAAATGAAAATGTTGTACAATTTAAAATTTAATAAACTAATTGATTTAATGTTCATATAAATAGTAATACCACAGAATTGCACTGCTGAATTATTAATAATAATAGTATATATTTAATAAATAATAAGAAAAAAATTTGTTAGATATATATATTACTGGCCAACATTTCAGTTTATTTAAAATTCATAAAAATTATATACAATAAGTCACTGAACATTTATACCATTTAAAACAAGAACTTGGCGCATGATATAAAATAATATTTTCTAAATATTATTTTGGTGAACAATTTTGTTACGTTTTCGAGTATATAATAAATATTTTTTTATTATTTCATTGGATATACTGATTTCACATACCGACTAACGCGTTTCGATCCATCCGATCCATGATCTGACTACTGACTAATTTGTTTCTTTAAAAGTTGTTTTGCTTTTGTTAAATTAAGTCGTATTCTTTTTGCCGGTGTTCCGATGTATATTTAGTTATTTCTGTTTCTACTGTTGCTATGTGCGTCTACTGTTGCTAGGCTAGCGAATTTATAATTTAATTGATCATTTACTAAGTTTCCATTAATTTTATTTTGATCTATATGACTTTCGGGTTTTTGTTGCTTTCTTTTGTAAACTGTTCTCTATTGTGCAAATCAAAAACATAGTCTTAGTAAATAAACAGTCAAATACTCAAATTATTACAAATACAAGGCACATGACTATAGAAATTGGTATAAATAAATATTCATGACAACACCGGTAAGCAAAATAGAACATTTTTATGTATACTCTAAATACTTATAAATCATGATTCCTAAATGCTAGGAATATCATTTTAATTTTATTCCACTGTATCTAATTTACGTGCGTTCAATATTCAATAGTCACCTAAATCATTCAAATGACAAAATTTGATCAAACAATGCATAAATTAAAACTAACTTCATCTTTAGTATCTAAATCCATCGTTTAAAAGGGGACCAATTAATCGTTTCTATTATCTAGCGTAATATTAAATATATTGGTATGTCTGTTATCGATTTACGCTGTGACTTAGTAGATCAACTGAATTTTGTAGGCAGGGTGGCAGGAAATAGTAAAGGGTAAAGCAGCAGCGTAATACGGCAGGAAACCGTTCCGCTGTAGGCACGATTTCGCGCAATGCAAATGGAGTTGAGCCAGGGTAGGAAATAAAGGCTCCATAGCTGTAGTTTGAGGGGAAGGAATGAGACGTAGAACGATAGGAATGTCTAGAAACCAAAGCTTGTTTTTGCATAAGAACAGTTTTTAAAGAATAAAAAAAGTAAAATTAATTCCCAACAACAAAATAAATTACAAATTTATATTTACCGATCTCTTTTACAGTCTGGTGGGTTAAATCTGTAGAGTTGAATTCATCTATCTAGGAAAAACTCATTTTGCTATACTGTTACGGACAAAATTAACCGTGGCAATGATTATAGAAAATTTTATATATTACTATAATAAGCTTTATTTGAAGGTAAACATTAAAAATAGGAAAGATATCCAAACATTCCTTTAGACATACGATTAGATAAGCATCAAGTAAAACACCCCTTGTCAAGGTGTTTTTCTTGAAGATGTATTGGAGGTTATTGAGAACAGCTTAGAAACTAAAAGAGATGATGAATACAAGCCGGAAGAATATTTTTAATCGGATAAGAGATGCTGCTGAAATAATTGGTTTTGGACCGAAAGCAAAAGCAATTCATCTACTCTCCGGAGTATCGTTCTCTTGGTATAGGAATTCTAAAAAGGTGCTAATGAAACATTTTAATGAAGAAAACTGTATGGTTTTCTGGTGACATACTTATGATTCAAGTGAGTTTTCCCGTTCAAACGGCTAAAATCTATTTTGCCATAACCCATACGACAAAGTTTGGGTTATGAGAATATGAACTAATTTATTGTTTACCACCGTGACTGTTTACCACCTTATATATGGTATTTGCGCTGTCCGGGTTTTTGTTTTTGTAGAATTCTTCCCAATTTTACAGTAAATCACATTTATTAATTAGACAAAACAAAAATCTAAAAGTTCATATTTTTACCACCAGAACAAGACATATGTATTTTTGCTAGGTAACAGAATTGACTATGGCGAAAAATTATAGTTACTGAAAATAGCCCACACTCTAAAAATATGATGATTACAAGCCGAAAGAATATCTTCAATTTGATAAAAGTTGCGGCTCAAGTACTTAGTTTATGCCTGAAAGGCAAAAAAAGTCATCTACTCTACGGAGTATCGTTCACAACATGGTATGAAAGTTATACATTTCCATAATGGAAATCTCAATGAACCTCAATACCGATTATCCATTCAGTACATTTTGAGTTTAATGAAAATCTCAAAGCTTAGGTTAGAAACGTGAACTACAGGAACGTGATCTGTTATTGCCTGCGTTTGGAACGACATCATATGAGAATACGATATTTGAATAGCATTACCTTGTAAATTCGCTGTCATGCAAAGATGAGCTATGCTATAGCTTTTTGTCAATTCGTTTCAAGTACACTTCTGATGTTCGATTTTTAAATATTGAAACATCGTTTACATTGAAATTTATAATATTCATATATAGAAACCTTAATGTAATCCAAATGGGACATAATAATATTCTTATATCGAATTTTAATATAATATTGGACTGAAAGTCCATCAGAATAGGTTACCAATAGAAAAAAGTATTTTGAGAGATTTTACTAGTCTATGAAGATATAGTGGGAAAGGATTAGGTTGCGTCAATGAAAATGAAGTACTGATGATAGATGTGGAATAAAGGAATTCGAAATATAATAAAATTATAAATTATGAAGGTCTAATAGGGTAGAATTTGGAGATTAAATAAAGTTTAAGAGTTGGCGGAAAATAAAAATCAGTAAGAAGACGAATGAAAGGGAAAGATTTTGCAGGATATGCGGAATTAGATAAGAGACGTAGGTGTATTGGTTGCATAAAGCTGTGAGACTGGATATGGAAATGAGAGAAGAGAAGGAACTGGAAGAGTATGATTAGGAGAAAAAAAAAGGATTGGAGTCATTAATACAATTAATGGAATAATACAGGTAGAAGGAAGGTGAAAGGAATAATCAGATTTTTCCGTTGTTCTCAATCACTTAGGTATTGAAAATTCCGATTGTCAATGGGTTATGTAGTAAGTACAATTTTGTTTTGTAATATCGTAATTTTGTTTTGTAGATTCTGATGCACATCAAAATACCTGTAAATATTCATGTGTTTACTTTATTTATCATTTAATTACAAGGGGCACAAAATGTGACCCTTCCTGTTTCCCTGGCTATTATAAGATTCAATTGTCATACCGCTAGATAATGTTGCACTGAAGATGCATTCTAATATCGAAAAGTTCAAATTGTTCATAATAATGCTATTATGGCTATATTGAACTAGAAAACGTTCAATTTACAAGTAATTAGTAGTTGGAGGATTTGAAAGTAGTTAATGTATAATTGGTTAACGCATAGGAACCCTAATGCAGATGATTTTCTAAGTATGTTTAAAGCTCCCAGTATACTAATAAGAAATATTTTCTGTATACTATATGCAGTTATACGCATAATTTGTAATAAAGTGGGGCTGTGCGAAAAATCTTATTAAAAAGAATCCTATGTGCATTTCGACAAATCCCTCAAAAAATACCAACTTTTGTTTAGGTATTGTTGGTTGCGTTTAGATTTGTGTGGAATTCATAATATGAAGTACATGCGATGGTCGCGCATTTGTTGAAGTACTAGATTAATATATCTATAGATAAGGCTGAATAAATGCTTATACTTTTGCATTGTCAAATTGTTTATTTCAATTAATTAATAATTGGTATATTTTAAATACAATGAGACAGTTTCCGCTGAAAACTTGATATGATATGAGTAGTTGCAGGTCGACCCTTCCACCCTTCTAGACCTTACCTCAACTCGTTCTAAGACGTCATGATTACGTCACGTGGTCATTTGTGGGATCTGTAATAAATAGTTTGAGCGTTGACGATAAATAGTTTGATGAGCCTCCGTAGCAGATCCCGGTGCAGCTTCTGGCCCATACCCAATCAAAATTCAATTTTCCTGCCAAATAAAGTTACTGTAATTAAAATTCATTCCTCCAAATCCCAGACCGGAAATGACCTGGATTGTCAAATGACACCTGTTAAGTGCTCAAACTATTTATGATAAGCGTGACGTCATTATGACGTTTCATAACGAGTTGAGTCAAGGCTTAAAAGGGAGTTGAGTCAAGGCTATTTATTGTAATTTATAGTCCATCATTCAGCTGAAGGTCGCATCGGTTTTCACTTACGCAGTTATCATTTCAGTGCGAATAACTGAAATGCGAATAAACTTCCAGTGCGAATAAACTTACGTAATAGTTTTTCTAATTAAAAATTATATCCACATGACATAATGAAATTAAAATATGAATATAATTATATCTTTCTATTATATTTGCTTTTGTACAAAATTTATCCAGGCACTTTTCTATGTATTGTACTAAATATTTACAAAAAAAAATTAAATATGGTAACTTTAGAATTTTTATTATAATAAATTACTACATAGGCACATCTGTTCATTTTAAAAACAGAGCTTAGAAATTTTTATATACAATGTCAGAATTAATTCAAACTTTTAATGTCAACAATTTCTGATATTATATTTTATTTCATTTTAAAGGAACAGTAGTAGATTTATAAAAGTTTTACTGGCTTAATAACAAAACTACAAATAAAATAAGTAAAATAAAAACAAATATTTTAGTATCAAAAATATGTCTAAGATGTCCACATAGGCGTAGTGCTTTTAGCACCATTTACATCAAGGGGGGGGGGGGGTGAGCGGTTTGTCATGATGTGTTCCTCAATCTTATACTAGTCAAAATGCTTTTGTGAGGAAGAGAAAAGTTAGGGCGCGGGGGCAATTGTTCCCTTGCCTCTTCCTGTGTACGCCCATGGATGTTCAAAAGATTTTTCGCTTCTGTATCATCCAATTTGTCTAAAACATTGTTTCTACATTTTACAAACCACTCTCTCAATTTGTGTGATGTACACTCTTTTGCAACAGTTTCAGTAAGAGTGTCTATCTTTAGGGAGCTTAGAAAATATATAGTGTACACTATCCACCGATGAAAGATCTTTCTAACGAATGTTGAAGTTACAGTTAAGCAACTTTCATAAATAAGATGGAGTGCTTAAGATGAGAAGTCTAAAGATCATTTTAGAAGACAAAACAAATGTCCTTGTTAAGGAAGCACTGAATTTGCAAAAGACACATGTGAAGAGATGAGTACTCCTGTAGTAAAAAAAATCTGGCAGGAGCAAGAAACTTATGTCCGGAGATGTGGCTATGACTCGGGATCAAAAACTGAAAAGGTCAATGTTAGAGAGAACTGACAGGTTCCAGTCAAGTTATGAAAGCGACACGTGCTGCAAAGGCATGAAATGTATATCTGATCGGTTTGCAGTTCAGCAATCTGATCGAAACCTCAGAAACTGAACTTTCTGTAGATGGTATTTTTACAAAAAATCCACGCGAAGATTTCTAAAAGCCGCCAAAGTTCTGAATATTAACGTTTCTGGTCTCAGGTCAAGGTACCTCCAGACCTTGCTACACTGTGTGATGTATGTAGGCGTATTACAATATATGATTTATAAAAGTATTGCTAGTTACATGTCTATGATGGTATTATGAACATATTTTAGTGCCTGTCAGCGGCACAACTATTGAATTGAGGTACTAAATCCTTATCAATAATACCTAGAGCAAATACTTCTCAGAATTTTATTGCTCGTATGAGTATTACATAAATTATACATCTACCCACTATTTATAGTCAATCCATAAAATGTATGACCACAACAAAAACATTCTTCCATACCCATTGCACCTGAATGTAATTTTCTAGGCTCTTAGAAACTTAGTATTGTAAAGTATCTGTCTTTAAGAAAATCAATTGATGATAATGAAATTTGAAATATTTTCATTTATAATCTGCATTTATATTTCATTAACGAGTATATTCGGGAGACAGATCAGCTTGAAATTTTAAGAATGCAAGACAAATTGCTCTTAAAATGCACAAATTAACTCATCAGGTGAAGAAGGCGTATAAATGTTTAGAATGTGATTTTAAGGCCACAGTATATAATACTGTTATAATTCATAAACGTACACACTCTGGAGAAAAATTGTATAAATTCGTATAAAATCGTATAATGTAATTCCGAAAGTGCAAAAAAGACTAAGAGTTAATGAACGAACACATACCGAAGAGAAGCCGTTTAATTGTTCAGAATATGATTTTAAGACCACACTAAATAATACTCTTACAATATATAATCGTACACCTACAGGAGAAAAGCCGTATTACAGAATATACAAAAAAGGGCACAAAAGACTGCTATAATAAGAGTGCACAAAAATAAATACGAGAGAAAGGCTAGGTTGTATTTTTATGAGTGCACAAGAGACTGTTCTTAAAATTCACAAATTAACTCATAAGGTAAAGAAGATATCTAAATGTTCAGAATGTGATTTTAAGACCACGCTAAATTCCATAAACGTACATATTCAAGAGAGAAAAGCCGTATAAATGTTCAGAATATAATTACAAGAGTGCACAAAAGCCTGCTCTAAGTGTTCATAAACGAACACATACCTGAGAGAAGCTGTTTAAGTGTTCAGCATGTGATTTTAAGACGACACTAAATAAAGCTCTTACAATTCATAAGGAAAAGAAGATTTATAAATGTTCAGAATGTGATTTTAAGGCCGCACTAAATAACATTCTTATAATTAATAAACGTACACATGCAACGTACATTTTTTTGTAATTTATAAACGTAAAAGAGAAATACGGTATAAATGTACAGAATGTAATTATAAGAGTCATAAAAGTATTCATAACCGAACACATACTGGAGTGAAGCCGTTTCAGTGTGCAAAATGTGATTTTAATACCACACTAAATAATACTCTTACAATTATTAAAGTACGCATTCAGGAGAAAAGTATAAAATAAGTGCAGCGAGTCCACAAAAGACTGCAATAATTAGATTGCACAAAAATAAATACGGGGGAGAGGCCAGATTGTAATTTTAAGTGCACAAACGAACACATACTGGAGAGAAGCCGTTTCAGTGTTCAAAATGTGATTTCAAGATCATACTAAATAGTACTTTGATCATATAAACCCGTACATTCATGAAAAAAGCCGTACAAATGTACATAATATGCACAAAGAGTGCACAAAAACTGCTATTATAAAAGTGCACTAAAGTATATTCGGGAGAGAGCCCAGATTGTAATTTTAAGAGTGCATAACAGACTGCTCTTCAAATTCACAAATTAACTCATTAGGTAAAGAAGATGTATAACTGTTCAGAATGTGATTTTAAGGTAACACTAATAATACATTCAGCAGAAAAGCCGTTTAAATGTACAGAATGTAATTACAAGAGATGCTCTACGAGTTTATAAACGAACACACACTGGAGAGAAACCGTTTCAGTGCTGAAAATGTGATTTTAAGAACACACTAAATAATACTTTCACAATATAAACGTGCACAAAAATATGTCCGGGAGAGGCCAGATTGTAATTTTAAGAGCGCATTACAGTCTGCTCTTAAAATTAACAAATTAACTCATTAGGGACAGAAGATGTATAAATGTTCGGAATGTGATTTTAAGGCCGCACTATGTAAAAGTTTAGATTTCATAAACATGCACATTCAGGAGAAAACCCGAATAAATGTACAGAATTCATTGTTCAAAATGTGATTTTAAGACCACACTAAATATAAACACGTACAATAATCGTTTTCAATATAAACATGTACACATCCAGGAGAAAAGCCATATAAATGTAAAGAATACGCAGAAAGTGTACACAAAAAAGACTGCTATCATAAAAGTGCACAAAAATATATTAGGGAGAGAGGCCAGATTGTAATTTCAAGAGTGCATAACAGACTGCTCTTAAAATTCACAAATTAACTCATTAGGGAAAGAAGATTTATAAATGTTCAGAATGTGATTTTAAGGCCATACTATATAATACGTTTAAATTTCATAAACATGCACATTCAGGAGAAAACCCGAATAAATGTACAGAATATTATTACAAGAGTGAACAAAAGACTGCTCTAAGAATTCATAAACGAACACATACTTCAAAGAACGTTTCAGTGTTCAAAATGTGATTTTAAGACAACACTAAATAATACTTTTTTAATATAAACACGAACACATTCAGAAGATAAGCCGTATAAATGTACATAATATGCACAAAGAGTGCACAAAAAAGTGCACAAAAGATTGCTATAATAAAAGTGCACAAAAATATATTCGGGAGAGGCGAGATTGTAATTTAAGAGTGCAAAACAGGCTGCTCTTAAAATTCACAAATGAACTCATTAGGGAAAGGCGATGTATAAATGTTCAGAATGTGATTTTCATATACGAACATATACAGGAGAGAAGTCATTTAAGTGTTCAGTATGTGATTTTAGTACAGTTTAGTTATAAGATTGCACGGAGGACTGCTCTAAGACTTCATAACCTAACACATACAGGAGACATAGGCGTATCTAAGGAGGGGGGGGGGGGTCAGGGTTGATCTGGCGCACCCCAGAATAGCCATGGCCTAGCTCAGGAAAATGGCCTAGCCTACATATTGGTGTAATTATTTCCTCTAGTTACGTCTGGCTCTTAGAAAAATTGTCTACTTCCGCCAATGACAGGAGAGAAGTTGTTTCAGTGAAATGTGATTTTAAGGCCGCACTAAATAATACTCTTACAATTTATTAATGTACATATTCAGGAGAAAAGCAGTATAAATGTACAGAATTATAAGTGCGCGAGAAAGAGAGTTCATTAACGAAAACATACAGGAGAAAAGCCGTTTAAGTGTTGAGATTGTGATTTTAAGATCCCCCTAAATAATAATCTTATAATTTATAAAAGGATACAGTCAGGAAAGAGGCCGTATGAATGTACAAAATGTAATTATAAGAGTGCCTTAAAACTGCTCTGAGTTTATAAACGCTCAAATACAGGTGACGAGCCGTTTAAGTGTTCACAATGTGATTTGAAGACAACACAATATACAATACTCTAACAATTCATAAACGAACACATTCAGGAAAAAGGCCGTATAAATGTACAGAATGTAATTATAAGAGTGCACAATATACTACTCTAAGAGTTCATAAACGAACATATACCGCAGAGAAGCCCTATAATAGTTCAGAATGTGATTCTAAGACAACACTAAATAATACCCTTACAATTCATAAACGGAAACATTGAGGAAAGAGGCCTTATGAATGTACAGAATCAGAAGAGAACTAGTTTAAGTGTTAGAATGTGATGTTAAGATCACACTAAATAATACTCTTACAATTCATAAACGAATATCAGGAGAGATGCCATATAAGTGTGCAGAATGTAATTATAAAACTGCTCAAATAACTGTTCTAAGAGTTTATAAACGAGTACGTTTAGGAGAGAAACTGTATGACTGTTTAGAGTGTAATTATAAGACGGTATATATGATGGTATAAAACTAGACCTTGTTAAGCACTTGCTAATATTATAAGTGTTCGAGAATGTAATTTTTCAATTCCTTTTGCATATGATGCGACGTTGCCACATTTAATATTTATGAACCTTTCAGGTGTAACTTGAAAAGTATTAAAAACACTGAAATAAATTTTATTGTGTTTAAAGGCTTTTAGATTTAATTTAATATATTGTTCTTAAAATTGAAATCTTTTTTTACACCAATATTTTCTCGAAAACTTTGTTAATTTGACCTTGAAAAAAAATTGTACCATCAAAAACATCTTGGCCTTTATGATAGATAAAATGTTGGAACTTATGTAACCATATAACCAGATGGAATTTATTTCAAGAGTTGTAGTTGGAATTTATTTCAAGGGTTGTGCAATGTACTGAACCGATTTTGAGCAATAAAAATATTTCCAAAACCCCTGAAAATATTTCAAAGGAAATATTTTGAATAGAAATTACAATCTTTCTCACATAATTTGCGTACAGATAAAAAAAAAGGAAATATCAACGAAAACTATTAGATTTTATGTTTCCTAAATGTCCATAAATGGTTGTATATCTTTTTCACTAGCAATAAAACAAGAATTTTATTTTAATAAGGCTGACACATTTTACTGTAGCAATAATAATTTAAAATCTGTTTAGATTATTGTTATGAGTATTTGGTTATCATTATATGAATAGTAAAGTAAAGAGCACTTAATGTAAATTTATATATACAAATTATAAAAACAAAAACACAAAGAAGAGATATGCACATACTGAACATATTGAATTACGCTTGAAAACTTTGTATGGGTGGGCAAGATAAAACAATTTATATCGCACCTTTAAAAGCAGAAATAAATTCAGAAAATAAAAGCAGAGTAGACGCACATTTTAGAACGGGTTTAAAGATCGCGTTATTTTTTAAAGTTTTTAAGTGTATTAATAAAAAATAATCACTTAGTTTTATTTACTAGGGTTACTGCCTTGTGCGGTATTATATTTCTTTAAATAGGTGCCGCTATAAAAGAAAATGAATTTTAGGATACAGGAGAATCATTAGAATCTGAATAGCTTTCGGAATTATGGCTACAAGTTGTAATAAATAAATAAATAAATAAAAACATAACTAAATAAATATATTACATTAGTGAACCCACAACTATGAGTAGTAGAGGATTGCAGATTCTATCCATAGCCTCCTGCCTTCCAGACCTTACCTCAACTCGTTCCAAACGTAATCCGTGATGTCACACTATTATTTCTGGGGTCTATCATAAATAGTTCGTGTGTTTAACAGCTGTCATTTGAACATTTAAAATGTCGGCTGATAAACGTATAAACTATTTATGATAGGTCCCAACAATTACAGCCTGATGTCACAATAATTTGTCACAACTTCCGACGAAGATCAACTCAACAACAGTGGATCGATGCACTTCATCGCCAGGCAGTTTTGGCGATTAAGCACCATCAAGGAACAGTATTTATGATGATTTACGAAATTTAGTCGCGGCCGTAGTTCGCTCAATGACGAATTTTTTGTCATGTAAAATTGGTTGTTGATCTGGCAATCATTGATGCTGTGTGTAAATTGACACTACAAGATCAGCGTGGGACTTGTTGTCAGATTGAAACATCCTTGGGTAATAATAGGGCCAACATTTCAACCGACGTGGAAAAATTGGGCTAGGCAAATGCAAAAATGTATTTGAAAAGAACTATTATATATATATATATATATATATATATATATATATATATGTTTTTTTTCTCTAATATGGAAATACAACAGAAAACCCTCGTTGGGTTATTTAGT